>VWZZ01002499.1:1166388-1327722 GCA_013399095.1 Psophia crepitans
CGCGGGGAGTTCGCTGGCGCCCTTCGTTCCCTCTGCTGAGGGGCCCCGCCGGCCGCGGGCGGTGGCGCTGGAAGGGGCGGCCGGGGCGCGGGGCTGCCCCCTCCGGGCAGGGGCACCGGGGCCTGGGCGAGGCTGGGTGAGGTGAACGAGGTACCGAGCGCAGCGGACTGACTGAGGTGCAGCCTACGTTTTTGACCTTATTATTTAATAGTAAGAAATGTTTCTAGAGGTAAATCGATTGTGTTTCTAGGAGTGTTTAGAGCGATGATGTACCTTTAAGCCAGGGCCATTTCTGGAGTCTTTTTCCTTATCTGTGTTCTTTGACATTCAAACGAGAAAAAACTCTCGATGATGAATAGAGATTTTTTTTGACATTTTATTAAGAGTTTGCTCATTACTTTGATTTGATTACTTTAATTACCCTAATTAGCCACCGAGATATAATTTAGCATTGCTGTCACATTAGGCCACAGGTGATATTACCGAGAAAGACTTGAGGGCATAAAAAGAAACAGTTCTGAAACAGAAATCACATTAAAAGGAGCCGGGTTGATCAAACGCGCGTGCCTCTCTGCCCCTCCGCCGAGGTTCAAGCGCAGCTTGTGGGAATAAAACCGGGGCTGGTGCCTTCCATGGATCGAGGTCCGGGCTGCAAAAATCATTACCCGTAATTGGACTTTGCTGCATGACTGAGTGGTGTGGAAGTTGCTCCCAGCCACGTTTTGCCTTGTAGATACAAAGAACATGGAGGATGCCGGTATCCGCCATTTATCATTTTTAGCATAAAGACTCCCAGTTCAGTTAAGAACCCGGTGCGGATGGTTTAAGGGTTGTTGTTACAACCTGTGTGAACAAGGATGACCAGAAAGGTGGTAGCAGTAAGGTGAAGAAATTATTTTGTTGACTTAGCGTTACGTAGCAGGTGGTATGTATACGGCCAATTTTAAGTTGTGCATCAAACTTAAGCTTAGATTATTTTAGGTTCCTAACTTCACTCCTTAAAGGAGTAAGAGGAACGGCATCTACAAGAGCTCGATGCTGACTGGAAGAAGAAAGTATCTTCCTGCTGGAAAGGACTGGGTCCTGGTGTGATGCCTGAGGTGTATGAATAAAGCCCGGCGTGACAGCCCATTGTTTTAAGTGGCAGATCCAGCAATATAATGCAGAGGCTCCTAACATTTTTCTCAAGCCACCTGACAATTTGCTGTTTGTCCTGTGGGACAGATATTGCAAGCCCTGTTTCTAAGATCATAAAAATGCGGGGGGAAGTGTGGAGATGTTTATCTAAACATTAAATATTAAGTGTGCTACACACTCATTAAATATTAAGTATACTACAATAGTGCCTCATGATGTCTCTCACTACTGGTAAATTTTTAAAGGGGGGTGGGGAGGGAGGGAGTAAACACCACAACAAGTAAAGGGCTTTGCAAAGCCATGTCTGCAATAACCCTTTTCAAAGAGACATGGCTGAGAAATCTTGCACTTATTTCTTCTAAAGGCTTTCAGTGCCTGCAGTGCATGTAACAAGTCCCTCCCCTCAGGGCTTTTAAATGCTAGGTCTAGCTAGGACTGAGGATGAGAAACCAGTAATACGTGCATTTGGTACAGAAAATTTGGCTTAAAGTAGAAAACAACTGTCTTTGTTAGAAAGGAGTGTAATGGGGTGGGGCGTTATAACTTAAAAAAAAATAAATCTTTGATTTATTTGACAAATGTTTTTCACTTTGAGCTGTACCTGGATTGGAGAGCAGATACTAAAGTCAGCTCTCGTTTAGGCTGGTGTAAGCGTGCAGGCTAGGGAACAAAGATGGTCTGTACTAAATTATACAGGCTGGGTGGCTGGATGCCCACCACACTGAAGTCAAGAAGCTCTGGTGATGTACTAAGCTACACGATGAAATTTCATCCCTAGGTGTATTTAGTTCCACACGTTGTCAGACGGAGTTAGGATATTCTTCTCTCGTGAAGGAACTCTGCGCCCCTGGCACTGCATCTCTGTGACCACAGCTGCTGCCATGGACACCCCTAAGCTTTGTTATTGACAGAGCTACTTCCTAACATTGTCTCGTAGGACAGCATCTGTCAAATACCTCTTCTGGGGATGTTCAAGTTCTCAGCCAGCCTTTTATATGCTTTTCTTTGTACAATATGATAGAATGCTGTTTGGTCAAACCTATTTGCACCCCAGATAATCATAGAAGTATAACACATCCTGGGAAAACTATAAGGTGATTAAATCAGTGTTAGTAAAGAGCTCTGAAACATAGCATAGGGCAGAGAAGAAGTTTTAGCCTTGTCATTTTATAGTCTGCCCCAATTACTCTGGATCTGGTTGAGTGTTACCAAATTTACCCCTCTGCTCAAGCTTCTCGGTAAGGCCTTGAGGAAGTGACTGTCTTAACTTTTCACTTGGTTTTGCTGGGCTTAAATATAAATGTGTTAATGCATTAAACATCCTAGAAGTCTCTGAGTGCATAAAGGTAGATGGTCACAGAAAGCCAAAATGATGTCTTTATGCACTGGGCTATTTTTATTTATGTCCACCCCAACAAGAATGATAATGCAAAGATAGCTGGGCTCCTTGATAAAGAGCAGGATTAAGATGCAGTTGAGCAAGATTACATGAAAAAGGCTGTCGCCTCATTAGTGAAGGAAATAACCCTTTTGTTTATATTCTAGAGATTAGAGCAGTAACAGCAAAAAACCTCAAAGGTCACCACACACATGCTTTGCTGTCTCAGTTATTGTCTATCATTTAACTGTGGGATTATGCAATAGCACAATTTAATCAGTTCTTGTGCTGGGACTCCTGGAGCAGCTCTCTGTATGAGGAATGTACGAGGTAGTAAAGTGATCTGCTGCAGACAGATAGGTGTACTTGACTTTCAACAAAAGGTTCGTGATGTGAGTCAAGTGTTTCCAAGGAGTAATAGTAACTTTAACGTAATGGCCTTCCTTAGTTGCTGAAACTGCATGTGGCTCTTGAATATCTGTGAGGGGTTCAGTCTTCTGCACGGTTTCAGTTTTTCCTTGTCTGCTCCCGTAGGTATGATGTGTATGACCATCAGCAGCAATTACCTCTAATAAACTTGTGTTCAGCAGAAAAACAATTGTCTTAACTGAAGAGGACCAGCCAAATATTGCATTGTCTGAGACCTGAGAAGGAAAAATTCCCCTTAAAGCAGTTAGATCACGCCCAGTGATCTGTTTCCAGAGTGTGCGTATCAAGTGTACCCCTTAATGAAGCATCATCTGTGTTCCCTTGAGTTCAGGAGTCAGCACCTGTCTTCCCCGCTGATGCCAAACTGTCTGACACAAAGGCTCAAGGGTAGAAATTTCTAGCGGGTATTTCCTGCTCCGAGTTATGTCACTAGCATTTCCCAGCCTAGCTTTGCAAGTACAAGATTTTCTACGCGGAGGCTGCTGAAATCAATAGCAGTTGTGCTGTGTATAATCAGGGAGCAAGGCTCACCTCTGGATAGCAAAACATTTCAACAGACTAAACTTCATCTCTTGTGCCCTATAGTTAGGCAGCCAGGCTGATTTTTCAACTAGCACAGCACTTTTGTGTCCAGTGAGGAGGTCATCAGAACACGTTTGCTTGTTCTCAATATGCCAAGCAAGTGGCGCACACACACAAAAAACCCTAAAAAAATCATGCTCTCTGCTTCCATTCTTCCCAGTGCAAAATGGCCATGATCAAATTTCGGTTTTGTGACAAGTTGTTTGCCACGTTTATTTAGGATATAGGCTTTTGAGGCCAAGCATAGTGCCTGGTATGATGAGTACGATGGGCTGAAGCTCAGAAGGGATCTCCCAGCGCTGCTGTAACGTGAAGAGTAACAAACCGTGAGTTATAAAAAAAGAAGCTGTTACAACATCTCAGTAGATATGCTGCCAACTCAGATCAGGCAGACGGTGTTAACTAGCCCACTTTATTCCTCTTCTGTTGATATTGAAACTTACTGCTTTTATTTCCTCTCATTCCTCCCCCACTTTGCAAACAAACAGGGATAAGAAAACATTGTTAAAGGGTAACTTATTTGGTTACAGTAAGTTTCCAACTCATGTTGGTTTGAACTAAGTTTATCAACCAGCCATGGAAACATTAATCACCCAGAAAAATAGCACACGGTGAAATGACTTTTCAAAATGTCGTTGGTATAATTATCATCTCGGCCATTACATTAAATGCCACCATTTATAACTGTTATGTTTAAGTATGCAAACAGTAATTAACTTGGTAATGAACTGAGGACCCCTGTGCCTCTCTTCCCTCAGCTAATTTGCATGTTAATTATCATTAGCAACCAGGGAAACAAGTTATAAACAGCTTAATTAGCAGCTTAATCATTTTTACAAGAAAACGTGCTGCACTTTGATACATGAGCAAGCGTTAGATTAATGAAGTCAGATGAGTGTGTTTTTCAGTGCTATTCCCTGCTGCAGCACTGTGCTTGTACTTGGGCAATGTGGGTGAGATGTGTGTACACGCACACGTGTGTGCACACACTCGTGCTTCAGGTGTCCGTGCTTCATTCCACAAGCAGGTGGTGTTTCTGCAGAAGGCCCTCTCAGCCTTCTGAGATGAACTGCCCTTCTCTTCCATGTCTGGTAGCAAGTAGTTACGCTAAATAGACGCTGGGAAAGCTGAAATTCCGCCATGATCAACCGAAACACCACGAGGCTAGTTTTGATAACAATCCTCATTTAATTCTCTTGTTTCTAGGCTGCCTTTGACATAATGCTCAGAGGAAGGAAGGAAAATCTTAATAGGAAGGAGAAATGCTAACTGGTTTATAGCTGGTGCTGCCCAGTATGTCCGACAGCAGGCATGTGGTGTAAATGGGCGCTGATCTATGTGGCTTTTGGATTTCCGTGTGTGTACTGAGGTACTTGGTGGGTAAACTGTCCTGTTGCTTATACAGTGGGTAAAATATCAGTCTGGGAATTGTTCCGCATTAGTTTGCCAAGAGCATTTCTCATTTGATCAAGGATCAATCATTTGATTTGATAATGTGAGAAAGCATTGTCCAGGGAGGTGGTGGAATGTCTGTCACCAGAGAATTTAGGAGTGGGTTAGATAAACATCTGTAAGGAATGGTTTGGGTACTGTTAATCCTGTTCCAGGATAGCAGGGTAGACCTAAGGTCTGAAACCAGACAGTTTTCTGTGACGTGGCTGCAGAGCGTTCGTGATGCTTGGTTGGGAGATTTGGCATCTGACAAAACCCATTTCGCTGTGTGTTTCATCCAAAGTCAGGCTGGCTTCCTGATTCCATGGGAATCTAGGGATTCTCTCCATCATGATAAAGATCCTCATTGTTATGATGCGTAAAGAATATACGCTTGCACAAAATTAAACTTAAAAGGTGTTACAGCCTTGATACAACTCGTATTACTGGCGATACAATGCCCATCTTTCTGCCATGACAAACCATTACCAGTAGAGGGTACCAGTGCACTGCTTGTAAGGATAGAAGCTGTTACCCTTGGAAGTCTCTTTTAAATTTTATTTTTATTTTGTGTGATTAACTGGGGCTAACACAAAAGCAGGAAGCTGCTACCTTGTGAGACTTGAGTTCAGTGCACAGAATTTGCCCTGAGTGGCTGCTTGCAAGATCCTGACTACTATAGACAGAAAGAAGGAGAAGATTTTTGATTTTGACTTTTGATTTGGTACATTGCTGGTCTTTATTAATTCAAGAGAGTTTGTAAGGATGGGTGAAAAGCTGAAAGTTCCCAGTTCAGGCAGACTTTGAATTGCTATGCTGGAGATGAAGAAGTTCAGCAAACTGTGCGGAGCTAAGGAGGGTTGTGTTTCTGGCTCTGGATCATACTTGAGTGAGATCTTACACCGCAGGAGAAGTTTCCTTTCAAACTAGGACTAGGAATTTATCCAAACATTTTTCCTAAGAGCCTGTGTAATTTATAATAATGCAGAACATCTCTGAGGAATGCCTTCCGAATGCTTCAGGTTTTGTATTTACGACTGTCCAACCTCCCAAAAATGAGACACAGCCCTGAATCACTATCAGCGCTCAACACTCTTCCAACCCTGTTCAAGTTGGTTTGAACTGACTACAGTATAACCATCTTTACGGTTCTGAAAGTTTGTTGTGTGGCTTTGAACCCAGCCAAAGTGAGCTCTGCTTAGCAAGGGTAGTCCTAACTACAGTCAACCGTGTCTGTATGTTAATAAGACACGGTGCTCCATTCCCAAATGAACGACTGCCCAAAGACGCTATCCACCTTGTGAAGTCGTTGTCTGTTGACCTGTGAAGATAATCCAGTTTTGGGTTTAGACTGTCCTGTTGTGTCTTTCAGTCTGCAAAAGGCCAGAGCTGAGTGCATTTGGAGGCAGAACTGGCAGCTTACTGCCAGAAGTAGTCCACCTAGTTCAGGGCTCACCTGAACAGGGAGGAAGCTTGCATGAAGTATTTGTTCATTTATCTGATCTCTTAATAGATAGATGAGATTGGATGCTGACACTTCATCTCTTTTCCTCAGACACCTGGAGAAGAATTGTCACCTACTTTACAAATGCACACACAGAGGACATCTGTTCAGGCACTTTACCAGCTGAGATGATGATGGCAGAGGAAGGATACAGCTGTAGGTTAGTCTGTAATTTTACCAAAGAAAAAATGGTAAAAGCCTAAAGGGGAATGAATTGTTGCATGATCCAAGAGTGGCAAGCATGTCTAGAGTGTTCCAGCCAGCTCCACAGCCCGGCACGGCTCAAGCAACGTCCCAGTCAGTGAAGCATGGCTGATTTACACCAGATGAGAATCCAGCCTAGTGCGTTTCATCTGCTCTCCCACTGGCCCCCATTGCTTCCTCGCGAGGGGCACTGTCCTGTGGAATGGCAGGCAGTAAAGAACAAGCTTCCTGTGCTATGTTCCATAAATTCTTTATCAGCTCCTGTAATCAGATAGCATGGCTGGATGTTGATTTTGTTACGGTACCTGGAGCGAATCTCTATATGTTAATTTAAAGCCATAAAACTGCAGCTTAGGGTTTCAGCATCCTAATTGAAACTTCCTCCTCTTGGAGGCATACATGCTATAGCGGAATAATAATCGTCATAAAAAAGCAAGAGGCAGATAAAATGAAAGTGCATTGTTTCAGGTATCCCATAAATGCCACGAAAACTGACACCTAGTGCCAGACATGCAGTTGTGCTGGAGAATATCCATTGGACTTTCTGCTTTCTTTGATCAGCAGTCCAGCAGAGGCTCTATAAGGACCTATATTCTTGTCAGAAATGTGGTGTTCAGTCTTCTTTACCAGAGAGTGTCCTTGGTTGAACTGTCATTGCACGAAGCGTACACAGTGCTTGGCACAATGGGGCTGTCATTTCTGATCAAGGCTATTTAATTACTCCTTTGACATTCTGCTCTTCTGCTGTAGAGATGCTGCTGAGGTCAACAGGAGAAGTGAAGAGCAGGATATTTGTTCTCAAACTGTTAAATCTGGATCCTGAAAACACTCATGGTCAAGGCAGTCACTTACAACTGCAGATCATGTCCTTAAAGTCTCCTGTCTGTTAGTCAAGAGCGGGGTAGAGGTGTATCAGGTGGAGCTAAAGGAAGGAGACAGCTGGTAGGATGCTTAAGGCCGGAGGTAGAATGGATAGGAATTGTTAGAAGAGCCTCACTGATTTCCCTGAGGTGACCTGGCCATTTGGTGGGACCCGTCTGAATGCAGACTCCAACCTGCTTGCACTGGCAGTGGTGTCCGGAACAAGCGGCTGGAGCCACGTGCGCTGAACAGCCTTTGCCGCTGCAGACAGGTCAGGCCTCCAGTTCAACATGACGGGCTTGAGCTGGATCCAGGTCTGGTAGCTGGCTCCCGTCTGCTGATCTATTGCTTCCTCTAGCTCAAGGCGCAAGCGCTGTTCTACAACACCCACCAACCATGGGGTCTGGTCTCCAAAAAGACCATTAATGCTTAGGCAGGGGTATAGGTCCTCATGCTTAGAAGCGAAGCAGAAAGGATAAGACAGCACCAGCCCGCTGACTAGGCTGTGAACGAAATGCTGTAACAGATCAAAGGGAAAACTAAATTATAGATTGATAGATGCCTTTAGTTTATAAGTTATTAAGCACCAGGTAACAGGTTAGATTAATATTGTGCCTGGAGGTTTCTTTTTGCTTCTTTTTTTTTCTCTCCCTCCTTTTTTAAGAATTGGAGAAAACAAAATATTTTTCTAATTAAGTAAATCTACAGTGCTTGCTAATGGGGCCCGTCTGTGTGCTTGTCACAGGGCACAGGGAGAACTGGAATAATGATTTTATTTTTTCATTAAATAGAATTATAGGCAGTTACTCAAAGCAACTGTGAGTCTAATTGAAAGAAAACCATTTCTTCTTAATTTACTTTCACGGTTCTGGATGATAAAAGAGTGTGTTCGCTGGAAAATTAAATAAAAAACACAACATGAGGAAGCTTGAAATAATGTTGCTCAGGCACAGGTGGGCAGAGCGCACAGTAGTTTTCCTGCTAGTTATTAGTGAGTTCAGATACTAGTGCTTTCTCTTACTCCCCAAAAGGTGCATTTCTCCTCTCTCAGGGCCCTTCCCAAGCTTTTCTATCAGCCTCCCCCTTTGCTTCAGGGGCATCCCTTTGATTTCCAGATTAGTCATCCCCCAATTAACCATGTAAGCTTGGCTCGTCCTGCAGGGTTAGACTATGACTTCTCTCTTCCTCCACGAATGACAGCAGTCAGATACCAGTGCTCCTCTGTGTCCCAAATGTTTCCTGACTGGTTCACGCATTGGGTTTACTGGGATCAGCAGGAACAGGTGGGGCGTGAGCTGGCTGCATGGAGAACTGCCTGGAGCGCTAACCCTGCCCAGGGCAATGCCGGACAGTTTGAGAGAAGCCAGATGTGAAATTCAACTTGGAGGGGTGCATGTAGAACTACTCCAGGAGTTATTCTTGTGAGAAATAAAGTATGTCTGAGGACATGTATGCAGAAAGAGGGGGTGAAGTCACAGGCAGAGTGGGGACCTGGGACTCTGAACTCCAGTTGGTGTGTTGCAAATGTATTGCTCTGGTGAAGCGCGCAGCCAGGGCAGCAGGCTTTCCTGGCGCTGCCGTTGTCAAGCCCTTCGGTTCCAAGCACCAGCCTTAAGCTCATGGGTGCACCCGTCTGGGTCCAGGCTCCAAGGGTGCCTTACAGAGTTGCCAACATCTCGTGGGTTGGTTGGATTGCTCTTCTCTTACTAGGGCTGCAGAGAGCAAGTAAGGTTTGGCTGCCTCTTTCTCAGCCCTGAATGGCCCCAGAAATGTTTAGGCACTGCACAGTCCCCCTGTACCGGCACATGAAGGGTTAAGAAAATGGGAACTGATTAATTCCATGGCGAGGGTCCTTATCTGGCCCTGGTGCTGCCTCTGAAATGGACACATCTGGTAGGGTCACAGCATCAAGGAATGGCTGCAGCACTGAGGCAAGGGAAGGGTCTGTTTCCACTAACTGTTTCTGCTACTTCTTACACTAAGTACTTCCTAAAAAAGGCACAGGATAATGTTTCACTGTGGCTGCCGTTAGATTTACAGGGATACCATTTGCTCCAGCTCTTGGATTCACTCAGTCTGGGACAAGATTAAAACCAACCCTTCAATTTCCTTTTTTCTTTAGGAAATTAACTGTGGCTTTTCTGCTAATGAAAGTCCAGAGACTTGGCTTACTCGGGCTCTCTGCTGGCTCTGTGTGTGTTTGATATGTCTTCAAGGTGCACCTGAAGGAAACAAGAAGTTAAGGCAGCAAGGCAGCTATTGGCAATTAGCACTAAACATTATTTTCTGCCTTTTATAAATGCCTGTGTATGTAAGGAAGCCAGAGCAGGGCTTGGACTTGTCACTTCAGGAAAGGCTCCATCTTTTCTGTTTGAAATAGGGTAAAGAAAAAGGCAGTGAAAACTTGCCATGAAACATAACCTATTTTGACTCCATCTACTGATGCCTCTGCTTCTGTGATCCTGTTACACTAAAAATCTGTTTCATTCCAGTTTCATCTTTTTCTTCATGTCGCATAATACAAAAAACATTTCTTAGAAATATTTCAGTAGAAGCAGAAGAGAAGATTCCAATTCTCTTTTGGAATTACTTCTTTGGTTTTGTAACTTGAAAAGAGCTGCTTCCTACAAACGGTTCTGCTGCTGATGCCATGAGGAATTCAAGGGAAGGAACTTCCTGTAATACCCAGGACAGGGCAGTCAGGATGATTCAGAGCAGTGGGACAAGATATTTATTTTTTTCCCATCAGTGGATGTATTCGGGTATTTTCTGACAAAAAGGGTTTTCACTGGCGAGTGCTGGTTCAGCCAAAATTACTTTTCTTCCATCTTATTCCCAGAAAACACTAGCTGCTTTGTTTCCTTCTTCAGCAGCAGAACCTGGGCCTCTGGGATCACTGGTTCCAGTGCTGTCCCAGCACAACCATATCACCTCCTCCCGCTGGAAAATATGAAGCCATCCAAGTAGTCTGGAGAAGAACTGGACACTATAAAAATGCCTTTCGAGGCAAGTGAGCTGTGACTCTGGGATCCAGTTGAACCCTGACTTGTGTTGGGTTTGCAAAGGATTTGCCAAAAAAAGCTGTTGGGATTTTTTTGTTTGTTTATTTTTATCAGTATCTGAATTGATGAATTTAGTTAGAGAATCCCTGGTCAATAGGCTCACTGGTTTTTACTGACAGGTAATACACTGGAGGAATGGATGACCAGGCCCTGTGAATTATTTGCCTTTTTAGGTTTGGAAACATATTTCCAGTCCAATTTGTTGAGTTAAACAAAAATGAAGAGAAGATGTTGCTGAATCCCCTATTCTTCTTAATGGGGAGGCTTCCCTCCATTCTGAACATCCTGCCTAAGTGCTGTGAAGAATAAACAATGTTCTGTGAACTCCCTGATAAATGCTGCTTTCAAAATAAAGATTTTTTTTTTCCCCAAACTCTTTAATACCTTCCTAATCTGAACTACAATTTTTCTCCTCTATAATCACTATATTAAAATTTAATGCCAAGTATTAATATAACATACTTAATAGCAACCTGCATATTATTCTGAACATAGCTGCCCTGCAAAAGAGCTCTGTGAGCTTGAGCAGGAGAGCGTTTAACTCTTCCCAGGCACTCAGTGGGTAGCAAATGCACCTGGTGTTAGTTGGTACCACATGGAGCAAACTTCAGTGCTGAGAATTGGGTTGGCAGCTTGCAAGCAAAGAACCAAAACCAGCACAATATCCTCATCCATCTGCTGGGATCACTTCTGTTTTATAAAATGTTCCTTCTGAGTCTGTTGTAGTAGGGAAATTCAGACCAGCAAGATGAAGGAGAGGGTGGAACTGTCATGAAGGGAAGGCTGTTGCTTAGGTGTATGTGTTTAAGTCATGGTAGGGTGGAGGATGAATGGGTGAAGAAGGTTACACCATTCCAAAAAAGAGGTAACTGGAGAAACAGGAAGGGGAACTTGTTATCTTGGCCCACACAGCAGCATGGTTAACTGTCTTTGTAGCCTGTCTACTGCCTGGGTTGTGCCTCCATGCATGTGCTAGGGTGGATGCTGCGTGCAGGACTCTGAAGTACAGAAGAGCACTTTGCCAGCTTTCTCCTTGTGTGCTGCATCTCCCTGCACTTCTCCACAGAGTAGGTATTCAAGATCTTACGTGTTGCTTTTCCCAGAGACTGTACAGCCCGTAGCACAGAAAGCTCCTGCCCTCAGCTGTGTTCAACACAAGGACCAAGATGCTCCGTCACCTGGCTGTCTGCTGTCTGACTTCTCCCCTTTCTATCCTAAGCCTTTAGAGCAGGAACTGCCCGTGGGGTTTCACTTGCTGTGCCTAGGGACTGTGGATATCTGGCTTTTAGAGTTTGGTATTCTGTAGTATTGCAGTGTCAAACATTAGTATAATTACCCACCAAGGAGTCCTAAAACATGGACTGAGCCCCAAAATGGTGAGGTTGGCTTGAATGCACAAGATTAGGGTTGAAAGTTATTGTTTGAAATTTTGGATTTTGAAGCTTTGTATTTCTAGTGTGCAAGCTATGCTCAACAGGAGAGGTAGAAACTTGTTATGGTGGAAAACTCAATCACCATGTAAACATGGGTATGCGAAAACTGCAGCTTAATGCAAAATGCTGAAACTCATGACAAAATCTGTGCGGCTGACAAAGCCATAAAACCTCAGATCCACTTAGAGGAAAGAAGACAGGAAACAAATATTTCCGTGCAGGTTTGATTCTGCGGGTGCCCCAGCCCTTTTGCCTGACTGGTTTACGTGAGCGTGTTCCGAGGAGCTAAAAGCAGCAAGAGGTAGTTCTTTTGCAATTTTTTTTTTTTAAATATAGAAGCACAAAGTAAAATATTCTCACCTGGAAAGAAGTCTGTGCTGAGAAGGACGAAGGGGAAAGAAATTAGAAAAAGAAAATAAAGAAAGAGGCAGTGGGTGGCAAAAGGGAGAGAGGTACACAGTGGTGAGTGTGAAGGATGACTTGGAAAGTAGAGGGATGCTATTGAGGAACAGCAGTAGGAAGGAAAAGGGGGGCTGAGGGGAAAAGCAGGAGACATGGTAAGTTAAGTAAATTCACATTTATTTCTGCAAGAATTTGCTTCAAACACTCTTCCTGCCCTCACTGAACATTTGCTGTTTGGACGCCCTCCACTACGGGGAGGAACAAAACCGCTCTGTTAAAGCACCAGTGGTGGAGGTGAATAGCAGGTCACCGGCAGGCTGCTGTGTTCAGTGTCTGTGTGCTCCACCTGAGTGAGGCACACTGTGCGTGCAGAGCGGCGAGCCAGCGACCTCCGAAGCTCTCGCAAAGGCTCCCTTGGGTCCTGCCTGTGCCCGTGGCCTGGTACAGGAAACCAAACTCCACTGCCAGCTATTGGTCATCTCCAAAAACTCCCTGGCTTTCAGGTAGCTTGTTCTGATCCCTAGGGAGCGGTGGTCATGGTAAGGTTTATAAGCATCGTCTTGACAGTGTTTAAATGCATAATGGACAAGCTAGACCATACAGCTGAAACTCTATCCTGCGCTGCCAGTCAGATGTGTTCAGAAAGAGATGGTCCCTGTTTAAATTACGGCCTTGAATATCAGTACAAATGAAAGGGTTTTCAGCACCAAGGAGGACAGAATTATTTTTACCCTTAGCTAACCTCCCTGTTACCTGCACACTAGATAGCAGATATGTTCCAGCTTATTGGGACTACAACCAACCTATTGTTTTGGCCCAGTGTGAGCTGAAGTGAACAATGGGAGACATTGTTGGAGATCTGGTGCTGAAGGTTTTTAAATGCATGTTATGCTCTGAAGGCATAGGGCATCTGCAGTGTAACTGTCTGGAGACATTACTGTACAGTCTCAAGGAACCTCCTCTGCACACAAATCACTGTTTTAATGAGGACTTCCCACTTCCTATGGAATCCTACGTGATTTCACCTTTCGTTGCTGTGAGTTTAGGGGCTTCCTAGACAAAAGCTCTAACACTTTCATGGTCGTTGTTCTGTTTCACTTTGCCTACTATGTACTCCAGTCAAGGAGTATTGCATGGCAATTGCTGTTCACAGCTTCCCATAGGCAAGCAGTATGAGCACAATAGGACAGCTATGCTTTTATAAAACATACTTTTTATCAAAACTGGCATTATTGTTCTGGGCCAGTCTAGGTAAGCTCTTATTCATAAGTGCAAGATCTTTTTTGTTTCCAAAGCATGTTGCATAATGGTGAGGTACCATTTCACTGCTGTATACCATTTAGTCCTTCATGTGTGAGGTCTGTACCTTTAAAGAAATCCTAGAGATTTCATTTGAAATCCCCTGAAAAATTTATTTAGCTTTATCACCTGCAGGGAAAGGCTCTGACAGATAAATACCGAAATACTTTGAGATGGAGAATACCTTCCTTGCCATGTAAGCTGGAAGAGAATGTTTGAGGCAGACCGGCATGACTGGCCCGTGGTCTGACAACCAAGCGAACCTAGTATTTCATCCAGGCTTGGTTCCTTCCCACAGGTAACTTCTCTCTTCTGAATGGGGGTCTGCTGGCTTTTCAAACCAGATGCTGTTACCCTGTATCTCTGGCATTTGCAGTGATGCCAGTGCCAGGAGTGTGACAGTTTGCTGGTAGAGGTCAGTCCCTCTATGAGAGCACTAGAAACAGGGAGAAGATTTTAGAATATGATGGGAGTTTTTAAGGATTTTTTTTTTTTTTGTGGTAGGTTGTTTTTTGGTTCTTGCGGTTTGTTTGTTTTTAAAGAGCAGCTGATTTATCCAAGTTCCCCACTGATACACACATTCCTCTAGTCAGGGTGCTCTAATTGACTACTAGGAAACCAGAAGTCGATACCCAAGTTGCATGGATCAATTATCAGGTGGAGGAGGTTGAAACAAAGGGTATTTCTTCTTATGCCATTCATCTGTAAAGCTGCTGGTGAGTCCTGAAGCCCTGATAAGTAATACAGAGCCAGTCGGGACAGGACGCAGCTTACAGCTGGATGACATTTTACACACGTTTAGAGTGTCTCGCAAGATGTTCTCCAATTAGTCATCATCACTCACAATATGTTTTACATATTACCACACAGTTTACAGTCACTCAGGCTAATACAATTGCAGTGCAGCTGCTCACAGCAAGACACAAAGGTTATGGCACTGTGTACATAAGCAAGCTGTGAAAGTTACAGCCATCCAGCTCCTTTACCCTCTTGTGCTTTTAAAAGCCAACAGAAGCAGAAACAAATAGTGAGTGCGCCTCTCATTTCAGCCCTGGAAAAACATTTGAAAGCATGGAGTGAAAGGAGGGATTTTGTTTTTATAATTTGATTCCCATTGCTGCAGCTGCAGCCAAAACCTTTGGATTCTGGAAAAAGTTCAGAAAGTGCTGCTTTTTGGAAGAGGTCGTGTTTATTGGAAAATTACATCTTGCCCAGTAAAAGCTGACAGTATAAGTACTCTAGTCTATTAAAAGCTACAGAAGACACCGTTAAGAGTTTATTTAATGATTGCTACAGATGGTGTTTGGGAACTTGGAGCCTGGCATGGGTATATTGGGTTTGAGATTTTGTTCTGGGAACGAAAAACCATCATTGCTTTATTAGTGACCCCTCTCATCCACCTACATGGTTAAACTAGAACTAGCTGCCACAGCTAGGCTCTGCCTAATAACTAGGCCTATTTTCCTGAAGAAAAGGAAAAGGTATCGGAAGTCAACACAGCAGCTTAGTGAGAACAGCTGAGACACTGTGACCAAGGAAGTCCAAAGCTGGCAGGCTTGGGATCCAAGCCTGAAAGTAGACTCTGGCTCAGACCTGGGGATTGACCCTGTGAAGTTTCCTGGAACTCTTTGGATTATGGAACAAAAGTACATTGTGGAAAGAGAGTAACCACTGCCTTGGATGTTAGACCTGATCTAAACTCCGTCAAAGTAAAGAGCTATCAACTGAGCCCTTAAAGCATAAACCATCCTTGCCTCCACAACAGACTCTGTGGGGAGAGGAAGCAATTGTAACTTGGAGACTAAGAAAGACAAGGGTCTATCTCTCATCATCGTTCTGCCAATGAGGACGGGAACAGCCTTTCCCTTTGCCTGAGGAAGCCTCCCATTCCTCTTCTGCCAGTTGTCCAGTCTCTGCACACCATTAGAAAATCCAGGGGCAGCAGAACGGGTCAGGTGGTTTCTGTTACTGGTGTCATAGTACGGCAGTCCTAGGTGTAAGTTGGTAGACTTAGGAGTAGCAGGGCACTGTTCTGCTCTGTGGGCCTCTCTGCTCATCTCCCTGGAGTTTGGGGTTGTACTGTTTTGTTGTGGGATTGGTTTGTTTTTTTTCTAGGAAAGAAAATGTATGAAACAGTGTTATGATTTTGGAACTGTTTTGCTAGGCATATGCACACATTGCTCTATATTTTCATTGAAGAAAATGGGATTAAACCAGCGACACTGACATTTATAGCAGAAAGTGAGCGCTAAGAGGTCTTTGCTTTCTGGAGGACAGGGATAGGCATGCACACATCTTTTTCTCTTCTGAGGCTATTTTGTTAGTCCTTAGTTATACACAAGGTCTTTTGTGTTGTTAGAAATAACTGAGCATCCATACAAGAGATGGGGTCAGGAGAAGTTCTCTACCAGTAAGTGAACCCAGAATTTTCTGTGACCTCCCTGGTACACTGTGGTAGCACACAGATGGGTGCTGTGCAAACTCTTGCAGTGTTTTGCATCTTGCCAACATCTCACATCTGACTCTTGCAATTCTATTCAGTCACGCTTCACTGGAGAAATGTGTAAGCCTTCAGCAAGTGGGTGGCTCTCCAGCAGCATCGGATGTTTGAGTCTAGTCCAACCCTGCTGACTTCCTCTTTGAAGGAAATGTAGTAGTTGGAATTTAGTGGTGCCCACTGTCGTTGGGCTTTGCACCCTCAGACAGGCTTATTGCCTAGGATCTGTATGGCGCTTTAAGCGTGTGGGCTGTTAGTACTAAGTTCTTGTGTCAGGGGCATGAAAGGGTTACAAAACTCAATGTTATGCTTTGGTTCTGGGGTCTGTTGGCCAGAGACTGAATGAGACTGCAGGTACCTGTATAGCAGGTTCTGCTCCCTGTCTCTGTGATTGACCTGGTATTAGATCATCTAGGGTTATCTAGAAGCCACACTCTCCTATGAATTCTCTCTTCTTCCTTACTTCACTGGCTCTTGAGGCCTGGGTAGAGACTGCTCATGTTTTTGAGAGGACCTGCCTTTCTCTGAGCATCAGCTGCAGTTTTACTACAGCCAGCAGAGTGTGTGTGTGTGTAACGTCACAGCTGTTTAGAACAAATTCAATATAATTCAGTTTTACAAGCAGTGTTAGGCTAAATCCAAATCAACATTGCTTTCAGCAAAATACAGTTATGATTCTTTTGGCCTGCTAACAAAGTGTGTGTTGCCATATTTGTCTTTCGGAAGCAAAATAAAGTATGACATTTACTGACAGCCTGCTTCAAAAGTGGAACGGCCTGATCTCACTTACATGCCGAGACTCTGGAGGCAATCCGTGATTGCTCCTGATTCCGTGGGTACAGCTGCCATCAGAATGCAATCCACTGCAAAGAGGAAAACTCATCTAACAGGAGGGGCTGTAGTCTCTTATAAGTAGAGGACTTGCTCTGCCGGACTGTCTCTTTCACGAGCGGTATTTTCAGTGGTTAGCACGTATGATGGAGTGGATTTTGAAATTCCCCTACGAGACTTCTTGGTAGCTGGCCCTGAGGTCAGCTAGGGTGTTAGTGCCTACTTCAAGGCTAACAAAGGGGCAGAAAAACTGTGGGTTTTTATCTTATACGCTGGGCTCAGTCTACATTACCAGCCTGAAAAGTCTTGAAGGCAGCTGTAATTCCGATAGTTTAACAACAGAAAAATGGAGAATTCAAAATTACTGGTGAATTCAGTGGTATGAGGGATGCTGTGTGGCTTGTAGGACATCCTCAGAGAGCATCCCTCGGATCCAGAGTGCTTACTATTCACTCAGCATCACTGCTTCTGCTTTCTAAAAGTTCTTTCTGCTGTGGGCAACATCTCTAGGGTTTTATTTACTCAGCTGTTAGAGGGGTTCATTCTCCATTGGAAATAGCTTCATTAACCTATGTGCTTAGATATCATCTTATAGATCTGTTTTCCTCCTCATCATTAAGCCTGGAAAAAAAGGAGAAAAACAGATGTGTATGCATGCACAATTATATTCCCTGTCCCTCTTTCCCTTGGAGATATTCTCTGGACTTTCTCCTACCCAGCCGCACGCTCGCCCGTAATACTTTCCCCTGTAGGCATGTGCTCAGAAGCAGACACCCTCCTTTGCTAGCCCCACTAGCTCTATGGTATTTGGGCAAGTTAACAGCTAAGACAATGTTGGCCACTCTCCTAGCATTATTCTGTACCTCCTCAAATCTTGTTACGTTACTTTGGTGATAAATAGTCATAATAAATTCTTTAATAGTGTGAAGATAGGTCATTACTCATCACAGCCAGGCTCTGAGAAGATCATAAATCTGGAATAAAAGCCATTCGTTTGGTTGGAGAATCCACAGCTTCACTGTTTAGAAGGATTCATTTCCACCATCCCTCTCAGTTAATCATTCTCTAAGTCCTCATAAATATCGCAGGCAAAGGAAAAGAATGACCTATTCTTGCTGTGCCATAAAATGTATGATGATATGCTATGAGTTTTTACTTCTCAGCTCACATGTGAAAAAATTTAGCAGCAAACCAGAGGTTGCAATGTGAAGTTTCTTGCTGACTATGCTTTCTAGGCCAAAAAGGAGGTGGGCAT
Source organism: Psophia crepitans (assembly GCA_013399095.1). Classification (NCBI taxonomy): domain Eukaryota; kingdom Metazoa; phylum Chordata; class Aves; order Gruiformes; family Psophiidae; genus Psophia; species Psophia crepitans. The sequence goes on from VWZZ01002499.1 coordinate 1,184,694, forward strand.
AAATGCATTCAAAGACAGTATAGTCTCCTGGGAGAAGGAAAAGAGACAGCGAAGATCACGTGCATGTGTACACATACAAGTGTGTATTGATATATTTTCTCCCTATAAAATGTGTATTAGTAGGACAAACTTGAAAAATACCACACCAGTCTACTCCACCTCAGTGCCTTGAGCAGCCAGACTTAAAACAAGCTCAATTATTTCATTGTTTTATCAACTTGCCATTCTAAACTTAGAGGAAGGGATCTTCAAGCTTGACTCTCAACTGCGGAAGGCAGAAACGTTTTTGTTAACGAAGGGTGAGATTTTTCAGGCATTTATTAAAAACGTCATAGGAAAGACACTGAAATAATGACAAATGAGTCATGAAGATTTCCATACTAAAAAGGACATACTGTATTTCCATTATAAAGAAAGATTAGGAGCACTTAAAGCCAAAGTGTGAGCAGGCTTCACGCAAGAGTAACTGAAATAGCTATAGTGTCTACTCTGTGGCTGGTTCCTTGACGATCTAGCTACAAGTCTGCTACAGTTCTACAGGTGGAACTGCTGCTAACTAGACCACAGTTCATGAGGTAGTGTTGGCCAAGGATTCATTATCCAGATGCACAAGTTATTATTTCTTCCTAAAAATGCCAGTTTTCTTTGTGGGAAAGGTTTCTGACAAATTCTTGGCTTGGATTCTGTTTTGGAAAAATGCTTTGAGTTTGTCAAAATATGTTATTTTGACATTTTAGAAAATGCAGTTGTCATCTTTCCAGTTTAAATGACTTCTTGCTTTCAAACTTTAGTGAACTGAGGTAAAGATACTTTAAAATTATCAAAACTGAGATGCTTTGAAGTATAGAAAAGACATTTTAGTTGACAGAAGTGATAAGGGTTTGTTTTCAAGTGTTTGCTTCAGGAATTTCTATATTTCTACTTTTTAACACATTTAGCTGGATCAGTGTGTTCAATATTTTTAGATTTTCTTGCAAAAAGATATCATCTATAGAGCTAAACCCCGGAACTCTTGCAGCATTCACCCTTTGTGGGACCATATAAAGTACCTTGCAGTGTAGGTTCCCTAACTGGGATGGCTGAGAAGGATAGGGCTTCCCAGCCAGTCAATAAATAAACCATCTCTTGGAAGGCATTCAGAGCTGGAGCTTAGCTTTACAGGTGGAAAAGGATCCCTGCTCTTCTACAAGCAGTAGAAGAATCCTCAGCAGATGTGTAGGCTAAACCAGCTGGGCTGGTACCTAAACCTGTGAAACAACCTCCCCTTGAAGAGGTGTTGTTCGCATCTGCCGCATGTGATTCTTCCCCTCACTTTTCCTTCCTCCCCAAAGGGAAAGGAAACAGTATGAGGAAATACTACTTTATTTAGACCACTGAGTAAATATCCTAGATGGTTGTGGTGCTGTGGTGTTCTGCTGCAGAAAGGCAAGACTTCAACCGCTATCCACCTTGAATGAGAAATGGGCAGGGCTTTGGTTCCAGACATGAGCCAGATTTTGTATCCAGTTACTGGTAGTGGTTGGTGGGTTTGGTTGCTTATAACCTAAATTGTAGAACCACCAGTGATGGTTAAGACCATAGCTGCTGTTCAGTGTGATTGCACTTGTCTTCTCTTCCTTGTTTGTCATCAGCTAGCCCAGTACCGATGCCATCTGCACTGCCAGTGCAATGGAGGAAGACTCTTCTCCTGTGTGCCTGTTGTCCTGCTTAAGAAGGAAGATAAGATTGGGAGGGTCATTTTGAGATGTATATGGTAGTGCTCAAAGAAATCTCGAGTGAACTTTGGGGATGGAAAGGAGGGAGAGTGCTGTGGTGGTGCTTTTCTCAGAGCTACAACAGAGAACTTCAAATGAATGTATTCAGGGGAGCAACCACCAGGATTGATTTATGCACCTAGCTTTGAACCAGAAACTGTATAAGCAAGCAATAAATCATGGCACTGGAGGAACACAGAAGCTATTGCCTGGGACTTGGCGAGTTATGAGAAGGAAGTATAAAAAAAAAAAAAGGATGAGAAAGAAAATTGTCTATTTTTAATAAATTGTTTGAGCTTCAGGATTAGTGGGCTAGGATTTGACTTGGGATTAGGAGCCAGCTTGGGAACCAGCGAGTGCTATCTTTGCCTTCATATAACCTCATTAACTCTGTAATGTTAAACACATTCTTCAGCTGGGCTCCTTGGTTGTCTCTCTGTGGCCTGCTTTCCTCCCAGGGTAGCAGCCCATCTCATAAGCATCTCTGTGAAACCCTTGTAGTAAACGTTAGCGATCCCTTCTTAGCTGTTATTGTCTCTGCCTCCAGATAACTAGGCAGGTATACGCTTAAGTCCAAGATAAACACTTCCTTGGCCTCTCATTTATTGCAGATATAAACTCCTATAAAGCTCGCCACTGTGCTAGCTATCATGCCCTCTATCGCCTTTTTGCAAAATGTAATCCATAAAATGCTTTCATGGTAACCTTATACATCGGCAACCAGTGATAACATCTCTAGGCCCCCGTGACAGACAGGAACTCGCAAGCATGGAGTTAATAATGCAAACTTTCAAAAAATGAAACTGGCAGAAGGAGACGAGGAGGGGAATAAAAGGGGCCGGTGTGGCTGTAATTGGGACCATGTGAGCTTCCTTAGAGAGGGATTAAGGGAAAGAGACAGGCCTCGCCCGCGAAGATTAGTTTCAATTAGACGGGCTGGAGGCGAAAGTCAGGACTTGGTGAAAGATTAAAACAAGAAGGGAGAAAGTTTCCATTGCTTTTGCTCCAGGCCTACACAAGAGGGTTCAGTGAGATCATGCTAATTGAAGGCAAAGCTTGCATGGAAGTTAGGAAGAACTCGCATTAATTGATTCGATGCTGCGATTTTTTTCTTTATCCGCAGTGTTCTTTTGGGTTGTTCTGGGTTTTTTTTTTTCCTTTTTAATTTCCCTTTCAAAAAATAAAGAGGGAGAAATTATGCAGAACTTTTGCTGTGGTTAAAACGCAGCAGAAGGGAGAGCAGTGGTGCCATCTAGTCAGTGCTAGGTTCCGTCTCCGTGATCCCCTTTCAGTTTGGTATCAACTGTTAGAACCAAATTGACGGTGTCGTTGTTACTACCGTACAGCTGAGCTCCTTGTTTCAAAAATTAAAAAGTCTGTTCTCTTGACAGATTTGTTTTTCCCAGAAGAAGATCCAATTTAGAGCATTATTTAAAAGTGCTCTCTGAAATGGACAGCATGAGAGGCAACCAGGCTTGTGTTTTCCGGTTCTGAGGTTGAGTAGAGAAAGCACATGGTTTCCTTATGGCTACCATAAAAAGGAGCTCGTCAGGAAATGGCAAACGGTGTTTTAGTCCATCCCTGGCCGAATACAGCAGTAGTGTAATTGTGATCCTAGTGAGGAAACTCGGTTGCTTTTCTTCTCCTCTGCCTGTCTCACCCCTGCTTCCAGCTTCAGTGGAAAAGGAAATAACGGAATCGTAGAAATTAAAATTGGGGAAGATGGGCTCGTGTCGTCAGCCAGTGCGGAGTTCCTCTCTGTGGTAGAGTCTTCAGTGCTTTGTCTGGTTTTCAGTGCAGTGAGCGCTGAAATTGCAATTACACCATTTCCTTTAAGAGGAAACTATTCCAAATATGAACAGGTTTCCATGTTAAGAATTTTCTCCCCTACCCCCTTGATAATACTGAAGGCTATAGGAAAATGTATATCCAATCTTTCTATATTAGATCAATATTTTTATTCCATTAAACTTGTCTCTGAGGGGCAAGATACATCATCTTTTGCCAGATTTCTGTATCAGATTGTCACTCTGTGGAATTTTGTTTCATAAAGCTTTAGAATTACAATGCCTAGTCAATTATAGTTAAATGCATTTTCACAGCCGGCCAGAAAAACATTAGCACTAATCAAAAACATTGCACCAACAGGGATTCCCAAAGAGATTTTTTTGTTTTGTTTTATGAGAATGTTCTCTCAGCTAGAAACATCAAAAGACAACCATGAACGTGATCTGCTAAAATACAGGGAAAAGAATTTTTGCTCTAGCTGTATTGAGATCGGTCTTTTTTACAGATGACAGTTGATGCAAAATTTTTGCATTTAAGCTAATATCAATACTCAGCAGGGGAGGTCACTCATGGCGGCCCTAATGCTGTAATAATGGCTTGCTACCATCCTCTGTCTTCAGCTTCACGTGTACACGTTGTTTCATTTCAGTTTCTTGGTTCCTGCTGCATTTTTCAAATTCACGATGAAATTAGATACTGGGGACTAATTGCTCAGTACCTTTCCATTTTTCCCGTTCGGAAGTGGAAACGCTCGCCTGTAGGATCTCACCCGGCCACTAGATGACTGTGCCGTGTTTCAGTCACGAGCGAGAACAAGCTACAAAGCCGGACCTCGGACTGCACGGAACACAGCAGCGGCGACTGTTTTCTTTCCTAAATATCCCTTGTTTAATACACACGTCATATCAACATGTGATGGCATCCCTTTCTTAGGAGGCTTTACTGAGCACGGAACCTGGAGACGCTCCGGCTCCGCCTGGGAGGTGTCTCTGAGGATCCCGTGCTTTGCTGTGCCGCAGCTGCAGCAGGACCTGGCCGTCGTGTCCGCTGGGGTTTCCAGCTCTCGGAACGGCACCACGGACACTTTCTCAGTGAATACGAATGTATCTGGGGTGCGGGAGGCTGCAGCTGACTGGGTGTAACATCTTAAAAGTTCTGTTTAAGACTGGACTATTGTTCAGGTATAAAACCTCTGTGCAGAACAAATTGACATCATCTGCTACCTCTGAACGGCACCTAGACACAAACATTACTTTGTAATTATGATATTTCTTTTAAATGGAAACATTGACAACATTCCAATTTTCCCCTGTTAAAACTGAGCATCCTTGATTTCCTCTTCCCACCTACCTCCTCTTTAGGCTTTTTTTTTTTCCCCTTCTTTTTTGGCTTAGAGTTATTACATAGAAGCCTGATAAATGGATGCTATGAATGAATGTTTTCCAAACATTGTAGGAACTATTAAGAAAGTGGTTTTCCTTCTTCCCCTTTTTCCTTCCCACACTCCTCCCCCTCCCACCCCACAACTAATAGCACACAAATAGCACTTCATGTAATTTTGGCTACTCTCCACTATTCCAGGCAGACTTCAGGAAATCTCTTGATTTATAGTTGGGCATCCAAAGGCAGCATGCTGCCTGCTTCCTTAAGGGATGCCTATTGGTGACATTTAGTAAATTTGAGGTGCAGTATTTCAAATAGGCAATATCCATATTTTAGTCAGATAACTTTATGTTTATACTTATAAATTGATTTAGTAATGAAATAAGCTCCTTTCATGATGCTTGCTGGCTTTAGAGTCTTTGTTATGGCATACTCAGACTGTTCCTGAAGTTTAGTTTACCAAAGTAGAGCCAAAGTTTTCTATCCATATTCCAATAAGCAGTCCAGTTGAATTCAATAGGGCTATTCACTTTAATAGGTAAAGCAGGATTTGGGACTCAGTTCAGAAAAACCCTCGAGCATGTGCTTTAGGCTGCTGTCCTCTGGTTCCCTACTGCTGCTGCTGGCTACTCCAGGAATATCAATTCTCAACTGCTCTCCGAGGTTGTTGGTTAGTGGGGTCGCATGTCTGGTCTCCTGCAGATGGGGTGCTTGGAAAGGGCGTTCAGGCCAAATTTAAGCCTACAGCTGAGTGATTTGCCCTTGTACTTGGTTTTTGTCTTCCTCTATGGAGTGGTGACACTTCACTTGTAACAATCATCAAATGAACTCCCTGCTGTTTGTGTGGTTTGCAGATGTTAGCAGGGTACTTGGGTTTTCCTGCTCTCTCTGTTAGTACTAGTCTTTTAGTGCTAGTGCTTTTAGTACTCTTAGTTAGTTTTTGGACATTGGGGGCTGCTCTGTGGCTTATGACACAGGAAGAGACTTGGGATTGCTGTTATTTGATTTGTATGAGCTTGATGTATATTATATAGGTTCCTTTACAGTGAGGGATACGGTTATCGTAGTTGGTGCCCTCACATCCTGGTTACATTTTTCAGTATTAAAATACAGTCAGGAAAACCCATCTGAGATGGCATTGTGACAGATGCTCAAAGGGCTGTAGCAGGAAAAAATCTATGCCTCGGGTAAGACAGGATGGAAAAAAGAAAAGCAACACTACTATCCAACAAGGCAACTCTTCATCTCTCGCTCCTGTTCCCATCCTTCAGGGTTCAGGATTCTGACTGGGTTTCTGAGTGGGATACTTGCATGAAAGCATCCTGCAGTATTAGAGGGGCCTTTGAACATATAGAAATCCTGCAGGTACAAAAATACCTTCTCTGGCTTTCTTAGTTATTAGGAATTTGAGACTTTTAATGCACTGCTAATACAGTCTCATTAGGTAACACAGAACACACATAATCCTTGATTAAATCTACCCAGGTCTCTGACATGAAAGTCAATTGGAGAGGAAAGAACTCTGCAAGTTAATTATGTGCCCTACAGAAAGGATTCCTTTTGCACAGTGCACAAGGATCACTTCAGATCGCTGTGGATCACAGGAGGATCAGAACCAGTAAGTTATGTTTCATTGTAACTGTGTAGGTGTCTGTCTGTAAGGGATTTGCGTTCACCTTGCAATATGTGCAAGAGAAGTAAAGAGTAATTTAAATAGGTTTTAAAGGAAAAATTGTTCTTCTTGTGCCCGAATGGGAAATTGGTCAAACCTTGCCGTTTTCTTTAAATGAATGGGAGAGAAACCCTTTAATATTCTGAAGTGCTTTCTACTGGTTTTGAAGGATGGTTTTTCCCTTGTGTTTCAATTGTTGTTAGGACAAAAATGAGCAGAGGTCTGTAAGGAAGTCTTGAAAGCATCTTCCTTCAACTTCCTTTGGTTTTGGTGTTTGGTTTTTTTAAATCTTACATTTTCTATGTGGAAAATGTCATGTGTTTAAAAACTAGTGTTCCCTACAATTTCTGTTTTCTTCACATTTTAATTGTTCTTTCAAACAAATTGAAAACATGTTTCAAGATGCTGAATTTTGGGTTCTGGTTTGGTGTTTTGTTGTTGTTTGGGGTTTTTTGTTTTGTTTTGGTTTTTAGTTCTGGGTTTGAAAAGCTAAAGTGAAGCCCAGTGCTTGTGGTGTTGCATTCTGATGTGGCACGTGTGTTTTAGTTCTGCTTATTTGCAGAACTAAATATTTTTTTGCTTTAGCTAAACTACGTATCATATTCTGCCCAGGTCCCTCCACTTGGATGCCTTTTCTTCTCAGGATTGTGAAAGGGACCTTTGCACCTTGAAAGCTCTGATTTTGACCCGAATCCTTGCAAATGTTTCTGTCTGAACAGTACTCACTGCCACCAAGACTGGCATTGAACCAAGACTCTGCTTTAAAACGTCCAGGTACTCAAAGTGGGCATCAGTGCATGGGCATAGTTTAGATGGCTCACGTGACTACTCACTACGTAACTTCTGTTCCCCTGTCCTGCCTTAAATTATGGGTGGTATCTACTGCTTTGTGGACCTAAGTGCTACCTAAGAAGCACCAGGTAAAATATGAAGAAACCTGTCGACAGTTGCAACTTTATAATTTCCAGTGCGGTATTGCTAGGTTCATATGGTAAAAGCATTTCAGAAAATGACCTTGCTGATACACCATGATGGAACATGGCAGAGATTTACCAGTTTAGCACTGTACTTAATTCAAGCTCACTTTCATTGGGGACCTGTAAAATCTTTCCATAGGAAATGCTAGAATAAGTAAGACTTCAGTTCAGGCTCTCCTTCACGTGAGACAAGGGCTGTCATTGTTGTGTTTGGAAGGAGTTTCTCATGACATCTGCTTTTGAGCTGGCCTAGTCCTGGCTGCATGAGAAAGGTGTTTGCAGAAGGCAGACAGATTGTTTATGGCAGAGAAAGAGAGGTGTCATGAAAAGTATAAAAGGCATGGTTTTTAGACTTTCCTATCCAACGTCTTGCGATGAATGAAATGTTAATTGAAAGATGCAGCTGGATCTCACCTGAATTCCTGCAGACCCAAGCTTAGGAAATAGCTTATGACCTGGGATCAGGGTGTTCTAGTCTTGTTTGAAGTGGATTTATTTACTCCATTTGGCAGTGCTGGTCCAGAGTTTTAGCCCATTTTACAGATTGGACAGGTGACCTGTGATGTTCACTTCTAGAGATGTTCTCGTTTTCATCTCTAAACAGAGGAAGTGCCTGTCTCTATAAAGTGCCTGAAGGCAAACACTACACAGCCTTGGTTCTGCTGGGTGCTATTTAGAAGGTTCTCAACTTCAGATAAAATAAAGTTTTGTACTGTGAAAGTATTTTTACAAATTAGGCCAAACTGTGGCATCCGTGGACAATTCTGGGACACCAGCCTCCACTGAGAGCGGTGGAGATTTACCTGGTTCAAGAAATATTTGGAATTCTGCCCAGAGTTAAGAACATTTTTGTTAGTTTAGACATGTTTTTGAAGGGAAAAGGTATAACTGCACCCACAGGTATCTTTTAGAGCTTTTAGCTCTTTTGGGAATGTAGCTTCAGGCTTTCCACCGATTTGAAAAGTGTACTTATCAATAGGTAATACTTCTTTCTTGTATTGTAATGTATTTCTCCTTAATTGCTTCTTTTCTTCTTTACCATTCATTCTTCTATCTTAAATAGAAAAAAATCCCACATTAGCTGTGAAACAAATGAGTTAATCTTTTTCCACAACATTCTGATATTTCATATATCTGCTTTACTTCTTCCTGGATTCTGACAACAGGTAAAGCCTCTCCCAAGAATAAAATAAACCATGCTTGCAGAGTTACAGAAATTGGAAAGCTTTTTAATTAAATCTTGCAGTCCTGAAGTGGGCAAAACTCCTGACAGTTGTGCTCCCAAAAACATGACGTGAAGATACCGTGTTAAAACTTTTTAAGAGAAATTTGAAGAGGAAAATTTAATGAAGAAAGAATGCAGGACAAGCTCCAAAGGCTGTTCCTGCAGCCTCCTTGCAGAGCTGTGTGGGCCTAGGGCCTTTGTCCATTGAAAAAATGGACCAAATAGCCCCTTCTCCTATCCCAGTCCTCCCACGGCTTCAGCTAAATTCTCGGATCGTGAGGGCATGTAGGGAACAGCTGCTTATGATCTCTTCACAAGTGCTGGGTCATTGGTAAACAACCATCCCTCCACCCTCTCGGAGAAAAAAAATTATACAAAAAATGTATTCATTTTCCTGATGATGAAGAGTAATGAAGAGCACGTGCATGCTGCACTAAGAGAGAGAGAAAAAAATGACAAATTAAATCATGTCTCATTTGACAACCCTTTAAGTGTAACAGATCTGCACTTGTGCTGTCTGACAGGCATGATTGATACCACGGAGCACTCGTCAATTTTTAAACACACAGACTGAACAAAGAGCCACTTCATCCTGGTTCTTGTAGTTTACAGGCAGCCCAGCGCTACGCAGGGTAAGCACCCCTTCATGCAGTGGTGTTTTACTTGGCAATACACTGCATCTCACTCTTTGGACAACTATATTTATTTTTATGATCCTTAAAATATTGTAACCCAGTCAACTCAACAGTCATTTAAGGTAATTTCTGGTCTGAACAGCATCTATTTTCTAGACAACTTTACAATAATATATGTTTGCTGTGGGCCAAATTCTTTGTGTAGGTACCTCTGTTTCTGTGCTGTATTCATAGCTGTTAACTGGGAGAGAGTCACAGGATCCAGTAATTTCTAATAGCTTGAAATCTAGACCTCCTAGATGTTTTTGACCGTGCCATTTATAGATGATATTTGCCATGGCAGAACAATGTGCTTTTCTTTACATTTCATTTGTGTACAAACAGACCAACCCACACGTGAGCTATTTTAGATTACTGTTTTGGGGAGAAGTTCGGTCTAAGACTGAAAATTTCAGTCTAAACAGCTCAAGGTGGTAAATGTAAAAAAGAGTAAAAGGAGTCAGTGTCTTTAATTATCAATGTTTTGCTGCTGCACCACAGTAACAGTTACTGTGGGGCTTTAAACGTACTGGTAGGAGTTGGAAGATAATGGTCTGAATTTATGTTTTCTTCTGAGAAGCCATGAACACCTACACCTAGTATCTTCCATCCTGGAGTGACTATGCAACATTGAAAAAGTTTTATCCAGGAAGACTGATCCATCACTGACATACCTATACCTCCATGGCAGGACATGTCTGCTACAGGATATCAAAAAAGGCTTGGCAGTTCAGAGCAGCCAGTGAAGAATTTGTTATGGCACAGAAGTGGAAGGGAGAGCCTGCGCAAGAGCCCTGTAAATAGATGAGAACACAGGTAATCCTGTGGAAGGAAACACTGTAATAGCTTTGATTTTTAAGGACTTAAATTTAACGAATCCAAAGCACAGTTAGTGGAGCGATGTCCCATCCTAATCTAGGCAAGGAGCTCTGACGTGACAGGAAACAGCGACGGTTTCTCTTATTGCGAGATGTCCTTGACTCATGTTTTTATGTTTCCATGAAATTATTTATTAGCGGGGAAAAAGAATCAGCACAGCTTTTAGTGGGTGTTGTGCACTAAACCCATGGTCTCTGTAAATTCAGGACCCTCTTTAGACTGGGGTTTAGGAGATGCTTACGCACATATCAGCTGTGTCTGCGCAGGGATGAATTCTGTCATCTAGCCTTTCATTTGGTGTATCTTTCCTACTTGTCCTGGGCCCTTAACTCCATTAAGGGTAGATGCACAACTCTGTTTATTTAGGCGTTTTTAATCTGACAGTTCCAATCAAGCTAATTCATCCGAGAGAGACCAACCATCCTTTTATTTATTTTAAACTATTTTACCAAGGTAACCCAATCCAGACCATCTCCATATCTTGTTTACAAGAGCCGCCTTAGTGACAACATCTGTCCTGTGTAAAATGTCAAAAAAAAACAAAACCCACCCCGAACAACCTAGCACAAATCATAGAGGTATCAGAATTGTTATTCAGGCACGCATGCCAAAATGAGCCTCCGACATCATTGTCTGTGCTCTTCAGAGATGAAAAGAAGTCAGAAGGAGGTGCTCGAGCTGTGGTGTCAGAGCCCGTGTCGGCTGGGCGGCAGGCCGTGCTGCGTTCGGCAGAATTTGTTGGATGCTGCTAGTGGTGGCTGTTCGTACCCTGCAGTCTCTGGCAGGAAGCGGTAGGCTGGTGATGAGATGTAAAATTGCTAAGCACCTTGGAGTAGGCTGTACCATTTGTCTTTCTCTGAGGTTTCTTCATAGGTTTTACATATATTTTCAAAAGTAATAAAAATATCTTCAGCTTGTCTTCTACACGAAATGCAGCTCTAACAGATAACTTCACAATCAATGCTATGCACGGGGAGAAGGGGACCTGTGGAACAAAGGGTTTCCACGCTCATAAAAGTGAGTTGTTTATGAGGCACTAAGAGACAGTCTTTTCCCGATACAACTGATCAGATACATCAGCAGGAGAAGGTTCAAAGGAAGGAAAAAGGCTGTAAAACGCAGCCTTTGGGTGCTCTAGTGTCTGAACGCTCAGAAAGGGGGTTGCGCCGTGCTCGGGATTGTTTGCATATTGAGCTACTCATTAATTCTGAACTGCACTAGGGGGATTTCACGCCTTGCTGGTGAAAACCACTCATTTTAAATGATGATATGAAGTAGCTTTTGCCATCCGATAAATGAGGGCAAGTCTGATATAGTTCCGCTATAAGAGGTTTAACTTACAGTAAGTGACAATTGCAGCAGGACTTCTGAAAATACAGCAGGAGTTTAATGAGATAACTGGCTGCAAGGGTGACAATACTTCGTGGTCCCCAGAAGTGGAGGAAAGCTGAGCAGCTCCCATTGCTGAGATGCTTTGGCAGTATTCGATGGCTTGACTTGATCCTTGCTGATCCCTGAAAGCTCTTGTATTTCAGGAAGAGGTGGAAGCCTGTGGAATTTATTTGTCACTTGAGCTAGTGATGACCATCAGGAATGAAACCTGCACAGACCATTACTACTTGCTGTTGTGTTGTGGGTTCTTGTCTAAATTCCCTGCTGCACGATGTGTGCTTTGAAGTACACTTTGTGCTGGTGGAATGCTCCTTATCAACAGACTGCAAAATAATGTTTTCTGCATGTGTGCAGTGCAGGTAGTACAGTGTGGGTGGCAGTAGCACAGGCTACCTCTGTGCCTTCCTTGGCTGAGGTGTGACCTGGTCACTGTGCCTCTGCTGTACCTGAGGAGAGAACAGACCCTGTGGGTAGAGCTGGCAGAAATCTTGTGTTCCTGTATTTTGTGGAATTCCAACACATCCTCAAGCCAAGCAATAATTAAATAATTATTTTGCAAATCAAAATACCTGTTTTGATCAAAAATACCCCTTTTCTTACAGAAAAAAAAATTCACATGAGTGTTCTATATCTGGCAAATATCCCTTAGCTACTAAAACTGTAAAAAAGGATGTGAGAGAAAAAATTGCCCTTCAATTGATCCTTCAAATTTCAGCCAAACCTGCCAGAAATAAATCCAACGAAACACAATGTGTACGTGTTATAGAAGCCAAACAAACACACCTGAGAAAGCTCCTTAAATGTAGTATGACCGAGACTGCTGCACACATAAACGAGCCACATCTGCTCTTGCTGTTGCACGCGCATCCATGTGAAAGGAAAGATTAAATGAGATAGCAACATAAAAAGAGATTGATACAGGAGAAGTGAGCGGGAACTCCTGGAAGGAGATTGTTAGATAGTGACTGCCTGGAATAAGTCCAATTGCAGCGCGGAGGAATTGGCGCTCTGTTGTACGGTGTTTTCTGTAATGCAAACCACTGCGTGTGTGGGGAGGGGGGGGTGTGATTGTCATTATGAAAAGCTTTTGCCAGCACAGTAGCTGGGACACCAGGGGATAATGCGTTACACACTGATGCTTTCCAGGACGTTGATTCTAAGGCGGTTGTGGTGGGTTGTTTCTGTCTGAGGATGTGAGTTTCTGAGCCACAGCTTCCCACGGGGTGTTGTCTTGGCAGTACAAGGTTAAGATCCTTCCAGTCTTGCTTCAGACAAATGTCTCCACCTGCCTGCAGCCTTCAGGTTTCACCTAGCCCCGCTGCGTTTTGAGGTTGGAGGCCAGGGATTTGTATTTCAGACAATGGACAGAACAATTGGGCAAGCAACCCCCTGTTTCTGTTAGAGCATAATCCCACCTGGGAGAAAGGCTCCCTTGTTCCTTCAAAGGCATTGCATGGCAGAGCACCCTGCTGCGAGGGTGATGTGCCACCTGTCGATCCCTGCTCAGACCGCCGGATACTTTGCTGGCAAAAGCTTTTCACTGCTTGACAGGCCCAGTCGCAGGGGATCTGGCCGCGGTTTGGCTGGGGAACCACTGCTGAAGCTCAGGTACCAGGTGATGGGGCTGCTGATCCTGAGGTGAGAGCATACCCAGAGCTGCATTACACACCGGGGCATTTTGGGGATCCTCCATAAGGGGCCTTGATTGCATCTGGCCATCAAGGAAATCCTGGAATGTTGGCTTTGCGCTGAGTAGCGGCAAGATCAATAATTGAGCTGAAAATGGGTAGTTGTGTTGCTAAACCCTTAGCTTCTGTAGTTTCAAATTAATGCAATAAATTTTGCTTCCTGTCCTCAACTAGTTTGCTGTGTGCTGCTGGACACTGCCACATTCCGCTTCAGAGGCAGCAGGTGCTGATTGTTGGGAAACTTGATCCATATATCAATTGTAACACATCTTAAAAATTTAACTTACAAAAATATAAAAGGGAGTCCACAGAATGAGATTTTCTTCTTTCAGACCTGGAAAACCTGGTGGTGTCTGTGGTTTTGTAAAGCCTCTCGTACTTTATTTATTTTTATTCCTCTGCTACCCCTTGGGTACAGATTACTTTCAAACAAGCTGGTTTACTGTTTGCATAACGCAGGCTTAAATTCAGTTAGAAATAGATCATTTTTCAAGTAAAATTCCCTAGCAAATAACTGCAAGTATTTGGGGGTGTTGGGGAACACATCAGAAAACTTTCTTGTTAAAGTCTGGTGACACCTGGCAATTAAAAATAAAAATCCATTTCCTGATCCAGACCTTCCTCCTTCTCCTTGGGGACAAATTAAACGGAACTGCAGAAGTTTCAAACATACTTCTAAATCCAGCATCGTTTGCTTCTGGGTAGATTCTACATTCTACAAATTATTTCTTCCTGGGAAAGTGTCTCAGATTCATATTAATGAGGATTCCATGTTTGTGGTTAGGAGAAATTTAGTCTTGTGGCTTAAGCAGCCTCAGGACTCTCATTAAGTGCAAGAGGTTAATAATCTAAACTAGCAGTTAACTAGCTATGGTCAGCAGAGCCTTATTGCTTTTGGCTCATGCTGACTAAGTTGGTCCCTTGTCCTTTGCAGTGCTAGAGATGCAGGTGACACCAAGGGGACCAAACCAGGCTAGCTGCACGTGAGCCATTTCTAATTTTAGCACTGGGGAGACCTTATAAGTGGAAATAGGATAGTGATAGAAAAACTAGTCTGCATGTGTATGACTGTAAGAGCGGGTGGATTCTCTACGAGTAGGTGAGCTCTTTGTTCAGGTGCAGTTTGTGCTCTGGTATTTTGAGATGCTTGTCCAGCCAAGCGGGTGCACAAGCAGCTCAGACAAAACACACTCTTTCTTTGTGGGAACAAATGGTCACTTCTTTGCAGCACGAGACAAACACGCAGAACTCCCAGCTGTGCTTGACTTGCGATGCCATGTGGGGAGTCATTTCTTGTAGCAGATGCTCAGCGTGTTGGAGCCTCTCTTAACTGGATGTCCACTGAAAGAAATTACAGAATTACAGAACACTGGTTGGAATGGGTCTCTGGACATCGTCTATTCTAACCAATTGTTCAAAGCTGGACTGGTTAGATCAGGTTGCTCAGGACCATACTGAGTTCAGTCTTGAACACCTCCAAGGACAGAGACTTCAGAACCTCCCTGGACAACCTGTTTGAGTATTTGACTACCCTCATGGTAAAGAAAAGTTTCCTTATATATATTTAGAACTTTCCATCTTCCAACTTGTCTGTTGCACCCATCCTTTTGCCATGCACCTTCAAGAGGAGCCTGGCCCCATCTTCTCTATCCTCTGGTCAGGGAGTTGTAAACAGCAATGAGGTATCCTCTTGGCTTTCTCTTTATGCTGAACAGGCTCATCTCTCAGGTTCTCCCCACAAGCAATGTGCTCCAGCCCCATCATTTTGGTGGCTTGTGGCTGGCCTTGCTCCAGTCTGTCAATGTGTTTCCTACACTGGTGAGCTCCAAACTAGACGCAGTGCTCCAGACGCAATAGGAAGACAGTGAAAGGATCATTTTCCCGGACCTGCTGGCTGCATTGTTACTAGTATAGCCTGGGATGATACCATTCACCTAACTCTCAGCAGGATTAAGTTGCTTTGTGGGTCAGGAACTGTAAAGAAACAGCGCAGGTATTCCTGACATTGAGGAATTACTGCAGAAATTGGAGGGCAGTCACAAATTAGCTCTATCTTTCTACAGTCAGTGGAAACTTTAGTTTTAATTGCACAGACCCCAAGCAAATTAAAAAGAAGCAACCAAATCTGTTATCAGACCTCTGTGGAGGAGAGGTTTGGCTGGCTTCTGCCACATCCTCTCTGCCAAAATTTAAAAAGGTAAAAAAAATTCTAGTCTGTAAGCAATCTTTCTGCAGGTTGGGAGCAGACTCTACTCCCACTGGAAGAAAGTAGAACATGATCAGATATATTAAAATTATGCCTCCTTTCCTTTCTAACATGTTTTATTTCAAAGATACAGTTTATTTCAGTGTGATGTCTCTGGTTGGAGCATCCATGGATTTATTTTCTGGCTTTTTGAAAAAGAGGTCCCAAAATATTCAGAAAAACAAATTCCATTTGTTTTCGCTAACGTTCGTCTCAGAACAAGCATCCCAGATGATGCCTAAAAATCCAAAACATTATTCTGAAGAACCAAACAGAAGCATGGCCTGCCTGAATAGACATATCTGAAAGAACAGCGCGCTCTCATGTGCCATCCATCCCACGGTAACAGCAGCTTACACCGCTGAGTTTGCTTACCGGGGAGATTCCTGCTGTAAAAGAGGAAAGAGGTTCATTACCTATTATTTTTGTAAGAGGCAGCAATGCGTTTGCTGTCTGCAGTTCATATGGGACCATGGGCCCTAGGATGACAGGGCTCCTCCCTGCTTTGTCAACAGGCACCTAAAGTTTGGTTGGAGTCAGGGAAACTTCGGTTGCTGGTCGCAGAAAGTAGAAGTGCTCTGAATGCATGGGAGCCCCCAAGTTAATGCAGTTTGGGTCTCTTTCTGAAGCCTCTCTCATGTCAGGAAAGCCGTCTCGGCACTAGCAGTTCCCCTTGGGAAGAAGTGCCTGGGACTCTAGCCTAGCCATACATCTCTGTCAAAATCTCTATGAATAAATTAACCTTTCTAAAGATTAGTGCACCCTAATACCTCAGGGTTTTTTTCTTGTTTTTTTTTTTAACAGAACTAAAAGCGCCTTGACAGACCTTGCTGGCTTTTGTGCTGTGGATCATCTACAAAAGATTATGCTGCGTGTGGCATTAAAGGCATAGCCATGTGGTTGTGGAGAGTAGGGACTTGTCTCCTCCTTTGGAGAAGGGCTTTAGCATGTGGCAAAATATACAATTGTGAGTAGGAAATCCTCATTAGGGCAAATAATAAAAAAAGCTAATGAAAGCTGTCATGCTTTTCCTTTTAAAACACCTTGAATTCAGAACACCTCCCAATGCTTCACGACCGTTAGCTCACCAGAGCAAAGGCATTGCCTGACTCAAGCAACTTTGAAGATTTTGGCAGCTGTGCTCAGGACTTGGATAGCTAAAACCTTGGCTGCCAAATGTGTTGGTGAAGCAATGAACTCGGTGTCAGCAGCCCACCGGGCCCTTGTCCTGAAGGCTTTTGCCTGCATCTCTCCTTTACTCAAGCCCCTGTTTTGTTTCTCTCCACCCTCAAGCCACTGCGGGGTGGTCAGGTATCTGTTGCTCTATTCTCTTGCTGTTGAATTGCTGGAATTGATCTGATCCTTTCCAGGCGGCTGGGGGTGGGGGGGCCATTCCAAGGATGGCAGGGAGTGTTTTGATTTTTGATCCTTTTGAGATGAATTATGGGGAGGAAGCTGTCTGCTATCAGAGGAATTAGTCAAATTCCTTGTCAGATGTGCAATCCCATTAAAAATGCATTATCTGTTTTCAAAGCTTAAGCATGGGTGTTGGTTGAGAGTCTTTAAAATATTATTGTAAACTTTCACTGAGAAAAAGTATTCCTGAGTCTTTCATGAAAGCTAATCCCACTTCAACTACCGTAAACCGTCAACTTCTGGGGTGGCCTTCCCCAGCAATACTGGGCAAGAGCATGCAATTATTCTGGGAAGCCCTCGCTGGAAGATGTATACACTTGTTTTACGATCTTGTTAGCAGCTCTCAGCATTCAACTGATTTGTTCTGACACTGATTCTCTGTCTGTGTGCCTCTTCAAATTATCCCTTTGCTTTTCTGTCTGGCATCTAGAGTTAAAATAACTATCTGACTCCAGGTCTGGATGTGTCCTAAATGAGACACCCAACTCTGGCTCTTGCAAAGACTGAATTCAGAACACTTCAATGTATATGCTCGTAACTCTAATATCTTAAAAGTCAGTGGAAGGAATCGCAGTCAAAGCTTTGAAGTACGTATCTGTGGAGGGAAGCCACAGTTTTTTCTGTGAAGGATTAACAGGATATCCTGGAGCACACAATATCACTCATGCTTTTAAACACATTCCTTGGAATTTTTTTTAATAAACATATAATGGTGACATGTAAACTTCTCTTTTTAAAGTAACTATTAGTTGCTGTATCACAGACTCTTCCTAGTTTTTCTTATCTTTGACGCGTAGCTAGGATTTCCAGGAAAAGCACGTAGATTTCTGATGTCTTTCACTGACAGTCACAACCATAAAGTTACTCCAGCTGGGTTTATAGTAGCTGTGGCCGATCATGAACGGTGCTCTCTAGCCAGCTGAACGTGATTCCATAACTTATATGCCTGGACCTGTGCTCATTTGAACTGTGCCTTAGAACAATGGTATTTCCACCATTCCTATTTGCAGTCCCGAAGTTCAACCTCAAACTTTCTTACACTAAGTGAAAAGCTTAACGTCGGCAAGACAGGATCGTTTATGATAGCCAGTCTACCTTGCTTGGCGACGCATTACAAATGTCAGAAAAAGATGCTCGTGTTCCGTACGGTCTCTTTAATACCTTTGTCACTGCATCATCATGTCGCCCTCTACAACTACCTGAAAGGAAGTTGTGGCGAGCTGGGGGTTGACCTCTTCTCGCAGATAACTAGTGACAGGACAAGGGGGAACGGCTACAAGTTGCACCAAGGGAGGTTTAGGTTGAAGATGAGGAGAAATTTCTTCTGGGAAAGGGTGGTCGGGCATTGGAACGGGTTGCCCAGGGAGGTGGTGGAGTCACTGTCCTTGGGGGTGTTTAAAGAAAGGTTGGATCTGGTACTTAGGGACATGGTTTAGTGGGCAATAGGTGGTAGGGGACCAGTTGGACTAGATATTCCTGGAGGTCTCTTCCAACCTAATGATTCTATGATCAGAGCACAACTGGATTAGCTAAGAATCTGCTAATCAGTCTATGAAATAACGCTATGTATTTTAGTGATAAAGAATAGGGTGGTCGCCTTCTTTAAAGGAAGGAAACAGCCTTGGCTGGCAAGGGCTTCTTGCTAGGTCTGTGCCAGCACCGAAGGACATGTTTCATGCTACTTTGTTTTTCTGTTTCATAAGAGGAGCTGGCAGAAATAGGCAAATTCCTCAGGTCTGGCTGAACATTCTGGCACCAGGCAGTAACTGCGTTTCCTGCCCTGCTCTCTGGCAAGTGTGTTCGTTTCTGTAGCAGCTCCCGTCCTCTCTGTCCAGGCAAATGAAACACAGCTCCATGCTTATCTCTAGAAACGCCAGTAAAGTTACAGGTTCAGATTGTGGTTAGGGATTGTTGTCAGTCCACCTGCTGAAATATTTTTCAGACAGAGTATGAAAGCAGTACATGCACATAATAAATATTTGGAATAATGTGTTATGTTCGAAGGCTTTTAAGGTGCTTTGAATTTATTTTGGTGGTGGCTGAACTCCCAAGAGATCATATTTGGACCTGCAAACAAATGCTGTAGAATGAAATGAATTGTGTGGGAAGGTGGAAGCCACCTTCACTCTTTCTTTAGCCAATCTGTGGAAAAAAATCAGCCCAAAGTTTTGTGACTGAGAGGGTTTCCCTCTCTTCTGCTTAACGAATGAAGGTGCACCAGCAAATATTCTCATGTTCTCTTCCAGGTTTGGTAAGCAGTGAATCTTGAGAACCTAAGCTGGTCTTTACTTTGCAAAATCTGTACTACTCTTTGCAGTCTGGAATCAGCAGAGTTCACATTGCCACAAACATCAGAGACAGAACCCTGCCTGACGCTGTCTAGACAACTTTGTAATCCGATAAAGCTACAGAAAAAGAAATTTCCTTATATTCTAACTCTACTATGTACTCACAAAAGATAACCGAAGCAGTAGGAGCACTTCAAATCTCTTCCTTACAACTGGCATCACGGCGGGGGACACATGGTCCTCAGGTCTTCAGCAGTCCCGTGCACTTAACAACGTACCAGGTGAGGCAGCTATAATGCAACTTATTTAATGCTGTAAAGCAGAAATGGTATCACTTTAATGTTTCCTTTGCTAGAAATAAGTTTATCTCAAAATTTGTTATTTCAACAAAGTGGAGTGTTTACCATAAATAGCAGGGCCTGCAGAAAGCCTGTTGCAACAATCTTCCTACTGTGAAGCAGCAGTACCTCAAGCCTGAACCAATTTAGGAAGGCATTGGCCATATGATTTTAATATTAACAAGTGGAGCAAATTTGTGAGTGGGTTCTTGGCCAGTTTTATAGTGAGGGGCACCTGCAATCGATCAACACGGCTCATACAACAAGGTGTCAATGCACACGCAGAATAATAACAAGAATTCGGTGCGTACAGGGATCACTCAGCTGGTGGGAAGGTGCTAATGTGCAGGAGAAAAGGAGACGTTGTGCTGAAATATTGCTGTTTGCTGGTTAGTTAGCAATCGCAATTCTGAGACACGAAAGAAGCGGGGCAGGAGATACGTGGCACGGTGGGTAAGGATGGTACACCTGTGGCTTTTGCTGCTAGCTGGAGTAAGAGGTAAAGTTGACAGCAAAAAGTGGTCTGAATGCAAGCACTCTTTAAAGAGGCATTGCAGTTGAGACCCAGTCCAAAGGTTGGTGAGAGGACCTGGGCTGCTTCTCCTTGGAAAGCTCAGGTGGACTGCTGCCCAGCCCTCGGAAACATCGTGCTGTGGCAAATATGGTTCAAGGAAACCTGTCGTTGCAGGGACTCCGCTTTGAACGTGAGCAGAGACACGTAGTAGAGCTACATGTAGAGCTGAGCTAGGACAGAGCTCCTGGTGTGGCTTCTTCTCCAAGCCCTTGCTGAGCCTTTCCCAGTAAGCCTGCCTCTCCCGTGCTGACTCTGGGGGTGGCCAACACCTAACGCCCAGCTTTTCTCTGCCCAAGTTGCCCTGCAAAGCCAAACGCTGGCTGCCCCAGGGAGGTGTACCAGGGCCCTGGCTCCCCCGGGACAGTGTTTTGACAAGTACAAATAACGCTGTGGCAAATGCTGGAACACAGATCCAACCTGGGGCCACTGGCTTGGCTTTCCCAGGACGCGGCAAAGGAGATGGGAATGGGCATGTCTGTCTGCCAAAGAACAGAAGCAAAAGGAACAGTCACCACTGGAAAAGGTTTTGAAAATGCCAGAGGGGTAAATCTCTTAGCACTGTGCAAAATAGAAGGGAGTCTTTAGGAGTCACACTAAAACTTACGCTCCTGAGGAAGCATCCTTCCCAGATGTGTCCTGAGCTATTACTTACATTTTTTTGCAGGGATGTAATTTCTTGTCGTATTTCATAGATTTCTCCCTTCTCACAACATCCTGAAGGGCGATACCAGCATGTTGCTATGTTCTTTCTGTTGCGTGCCAACTTCAAGCGTGTATTTTAATTTATCTGAATAGGCATAGAGCTACAGTGACACAGTCCAGAATTAGAAAAACATGGACTGTCACAAAAGTGTAGGCCTTTGTTTGAAGGAACACAGGTCACCTCCTGATCTCACCTTCCCCTCGGACAGATGTCTGGAACTGCTGTGTCCTGCTTGAGTTACTCTGTTTGCCTTTACCTCTGTTGCTTTATTTCTGGATTGCTTAGCTAGTCTTGATTTAGCAGAACATGTATACTCTTAATTCAGGTGGTTTGTACATGCGATTGGCAACATGTGCTAGCTGTATTGTGTTAATGGCATGCTTTTCTGCACATCTGAAATAGCACCAATCTTCTTTCTCCCTCCAAATGAAAAAAACCTGAGCCTGCATTCTGTTTTGCCAGTCGCTGTTTCCTGTCACTTGCAATGGCCTCTTCCCAGGAGGTAAGAAAATAACCTCGCGTACTTTTTACCGGTGGTGATCTGTTGTTTTGGCATTCTGTGAATGACTGGTTTCAGGCGATTTTGTCAATGTCCCTTGCCAGCAGCCAGGTTTTGGATGTTTGCTTTGGGAACATTTTGTGGTTGAATGGCTGTGTTCCATTCCACATGTAAACATGGGCAAAAACTCACATTTAACAGTTCTGAACAGTTGGACACTGGTCAAAGAGGCTACTCCCCTGCTCTTTAATACACTGAAATTTTGCATAAAGTACAGAACAATTTAGTAGCAGGAATGCCCAGGTCCTGCCAAACGTATGATTTTGTTTTATTTTATTTTTAAAAATGCCTAGCACAAAGATTGAGCCTTTATTTGGAAGGAGATGTCAGGAAAGCAAAACTTAATTGAATCTCAGACTGTACAATTGGAGTCATGTCTAAAAGGAAAGCTGTCTTTTCCCTCAGCGTGCACTTGTACTGGAGGCCAGTTTCCACTCTCATTTGCATGAGTTTAAACCACAGTAACTCCATGAGAGACTGTGCCAGCATGGCTTGAGATTAGTATTGGGTCTTCAGCTATTTCAAGCTTTGTTTTTACTTTCTTAGTCATCTGACTGATCACAGCGATGCCAATCTGGTTACGTGCCATGGCCACGCAGAAGAGTCTGCACCAAGAGGACCTACTGTGTGCTCAGCACTTTTCAAAATCCAGATCAGTGTTACCAAATGCTGCATGCTGTGCGCCAGTGGGAAGCGGAGATAGACACTTCCTTTAAAAAACAGTAAGCACTGTGGTGCAAGGAGCTTGTGACAGCTCTTTGCTATGGGTAACTTTATCTGTCAGGGCTTTTCTAACCATCTAGACAGGCATCTGCCTCAGCTCCTCAGGTAGTGGAGCCCATCTGCCATACAGAGGCAACGGAGAATCACTTTTCCCATGTCAGAGGGCCAAAGCCTGCCAGCAATATCAGGGAGCACCCTCAGCTCTCATCTCCTGCCTTCCTGGGACAGGTTCCCAGTCTGTCTGTCAGGCTTTCGTTACTTACGTTAAGCATTACTGCAAAGTGCGGTGTTAGTTCTAGAGGGAGATGTTTGCTGTACAGAAAAGCATGAAAAGCATTTGGAAAGAGAGGTCTCATTAGGTCTGACAACAGAGTCCTGCACACACTCAGAGGAACACTTGAGTGGAGGTGGAGAATAAAAAAGCCTTTGTCCAGAACCAAACCCAGCCCTGGTCAAAATGGATAAGCAAGCAGATCTTTTCCTGCTTCGTTTGGCTGTGTGGCAGCAAATGAGTAGGTTGGGCCTTGTATGTTTGGGCTACTTCATTTTATACCCTAGATCATTTGTGCAGGACCAACTCGTTAAGCATCTAACTCACACTCCTTTTACAGGCTCACAGAAATGACAGTTGTACTACATATGTCCTTACACATATTTATGATAATCTGACATCCACTGTGTAACACAAAACACCATCTCCATACCTGTCTTAGTTGTAAATATGTCCTTTAGGTCTCTGAAAGTAGGGCCTTTTCTAGTAAGGGATCCAGGAATAGCATAGTTCAGCCTTTCAGGCACTTGCAGTTTAAGGGCACCTTCTGGCTTGTTGAATGTTCCCAGCGTATTCTACCATGGGTTTTCCTGCATAGCCTGTGGAGTGCTGGTGATCTCTGGTAGCACTTGTTGGTGCTCCACAGATTGTCTGATCACATGATGCTGGCATACTGCCGTATTTCCAGCTGCTAAACTGCATTCAAAGGCCATTTAAAATACTTTCCTAATAAAACTTGCCTATAAAAATAGTTACTATAGCTGCTGCGAGGATGTTCTAGGAGCTGGTCCAAGAGACAGTCCCTACTGAGATGAGATCCACCCTACTAAAAAAAGCTGAGAAATTTCAGCCTTAGCAGAATTTCAGCAGAAACTAACAGCAGCAGAAAAGTGGCAGTGGAAGTGTTAATCAAACCATGTGCTTTCTTAGTTAATGTGCAGTCACTCCTGCAGCTGATGGATAAGATAGGGAGCATGGCTTGTTGGGTAGAGTTTCTAAGCTGTTTAAATATGTTACAGCTTTGCTTTTAAAGTAGGAGATCTTGGATTAATTGAGTAAGTGGCACTTAAGAGATTGCAGGTTAGGAGGATGCAGAGTGTGACCAAATGCAGCTTGGGTGTTCACTTCCCTCTCCCCCCACCCCCCTTAGATCTGTGGTTGCGCTTTCCCTGTAGCTGTGGGGTTAGGACAAAGCCAATCAACTTCAGGTTTTATTGCCAGTGAGCTGAGACATGCAGCTGTTTCAATTCTTTGATCACAGAAGACAGTAGAACAAGCCAACCCAATAATGCAAACTTCTTTATTTTTTTATTCAACCCCCCCTCTGTATCAGCTCAGTACAGGTGCTGGGACTTCCAGAAGGTGGAAGGGATCGGGGTCAAGAGCCAGAGGAGGGCTGGCAATCCGCATCTACAGTGTCCCTGTGGCAGAGGGTGCCTGCTGAGTCTTCTGGCCAGGTACAACCATTCCTCTGCTTGTCATTTCATGTGAGAGCCCAGCTGTGCTAGAAGTGCAACTTGTTTAAATGTTCTTTTCTCCATATGCAGAAGAGAGTTCTGGAAGCTAGCACGCTTCACTCCCAGTTTGCACGTCTTGTTTCCTTTCTCGTAGACGGGAAGCGTATGTGTTTCCCTCAGCCTTATCTGACCAGCTAGCTTGACGCTTTAACTTGCTCTTCTGTTATCATTAGTTCGTCAAGGAAAGTTCTTCCAGGACTTTCTGACTCATGTCCTGGAAACCTCGTTTTCTTCTCAGTACTTTGGCCCAGGATAGAGACTTTTTTTCCTTCATATTTGGACATGCCTGGTGCCTATGCCAAATAGCACAAATAGCCCGATCTCTCTTCATCAGGCAACATCTGGACTTTTTCCTTCTGTATCATTACAGTGATAGACTTTGACCTGCATTTTCTGCTACGTAAGGGGTAAGAGCAAAAGAACGAATTGCCGGGGAGCTGGTCCTACTTTCATAGCTTGTTTCAGAACTGGATACCTCCTTATGATTTGCAGTAGGGATTTAAGGGCAAACATTACAGGACCTTCTCTCGAGACTTAAGGCCATACCGAGGATATAAGTGGTAGGGGAGGTGGCATTTTTCAGAAGCAGAGGGGACTTCCCCCCTAACAGCAGATTCCTGTATTGAGCCAGCGCAGTTCCTCACCACGAACTCACATTTTTCATAGATTCACGTCAGGCATGCCCCCATCTCCAGTTGCTTCTGTCCCCAGGACCTTTCTTCAGGGGATTGTCACTCCATTTTCGCAAATTTTATTGGTCTGTGCACATCTCCAAGGATGTCTGTGGCTCTTAAAAGCTTTCTACTGTGCTGCACTCAAAAAAATGTGGAATAGTCTGATTATGCGCAGCAGCTGCTGGGGGCTGAGTGTGGTTTCGCAGAAGCTGTGAGTCCCTCTGGAAATGGGCTGAGAGTTTTTCTGTATTTTCTGTAGCACCTTCTTCTTGCTCTCTCCTCTGTCTTTCCTCATGATTTCTTGAGAGAACAAGTTACAGCTCTTTGTTCTGTGGTGAAATCAAACCTGGGACTTCTGGGTTGATGTTATGACAGTGATGGAGCAATACAAGGTAGAGGTGCTCTGTCTTTCGAATGGTCTCTGTTGTTCTGGCTGCAGGTGGAAAGTATCTCACATAGGAATGCTAAAAGATTTATTTCCAGTGTTAGATATTGCTTTCTGTGCATTTCTTCTTTTTTAATCTTATCTGATTTTGAAACATGCTAAAATCAAGTGTTTATATTGCTAATTGGACTATTTTAGCAACATCTGAGGTTGCATAAATGGTCTCTGAGATGGTTTTCTTGTCTCTGTGGGAAAGCTGTATCGCAGGAAGTGACGGGGTGTTTTAGTGAATTCTACTTGAAATATGAGAACTCTTCCTTTCAAAGTTGTCTGATTTAAGTGTGGGCATTTAGAATGGTATTTTTCCATCCTAATTTCTGTCTTAATTTTTCATCTGCCGTAAGTGGCATAACATAGAGAGATATCACTTACGTCATCATTGTGCATTACTAGATTATAACTTCAGACTTTTGGGGTCATTATCTAGACAAGGGCTGCGTAAGCCTGATTTGACCTAGATTGTCAAAATTAGGACCAAAACTACTTGACTAAAGTTGGATTTTTCTAAAGTACTTTATGTGCTGGAAACCCGAACCAGCTCCTCAGTGATATTTGTGCAGCTGACATTTAGACACTCCAAATGGTTTTGTAAGTGCCAAGCACAGAGGTGCTTATAGTGCCCTCCGTGATACGCAGCCTGTGTGGAAATCAGGCTGCATATTTAGGAACCTCATTGCAGGCACATAGTTTCTTGACATTCCTATAACAGTCTTTGCCAGTAGGTGGGGTTCGAATCCTGTTAAAAAAACCTGGGAAACCTCCTCTGTAAATGCTTGCTCCTCTTGCACTTACATACACAAGCTGGCCACATCTGGAAATGTTTGATTTGATATAGTGTCGTTTTACATTGCAGAAATGAGCGTAAGCGGTTTTTTAACCCACCAAGTGAGAAATGTGATCTGGGTTTTACTACCGACCCTTTAAATAAAAAACAGATCGCTTATTAAACCATTATCTATCAAGGATATGGGGAGAGTTAGAAATATCCCAGGATCAGAATCAAAATTGAAATAGACACATTTCTGTCTACTGTCCGATCCTGACGGCGTGGGCCGCATGCAGAAGTGTAGAGCTGAAATACCTCACAAGGGGAAAAACAAATGGAGAGAGGCAGGATAGAGAAATAAGCTCATATCCCATCCCTGTATCTGTGTTTGCTTCCACCATTTCTGTTCAAGTACAGGGCATTGCTTATAGGAATTCACTGAAAAAATGTATTAGCACGTGTTGTTTGTTATCAAGATTTGGATGAAATCTTGTCTGACGAGCTTCTTGAGCCACAGTAGATCAGAGAGTGCCAACCAGGTTCCTTGCAAAAGCCAGTGTACTCACAACCGCCTCCTCTACACGGGCGAAGGATAGTGCGAAACGGAATTCAGGAATACTGTACCCTTTTGTGCTAGTTTTGAATGTGCCAGTTTTTAACCCTGTGTGAATTGCTGCTGATCTATAGCTCTTTGGGTTCCAGTTTAAAGACTGCGTTCTCTGACACAGCCAATTCATTCATGTGCTTTCCCCCCGTTTGATCGAACGCTGCTTCCTTGCTGGTGGGTACATCCCCCTGGCTTTGATAGAGCTGCTCCTGTAAGCAAAACCAGAAGGATCTGACTCTCTGTGAATTATGACAGTTGGCATCTGAAATGAAACAAAGATCAGATCTGAGATGGATTTTTGCCATCATGTTGCATTTAAAAGCTCGTATTACTTTGGTTGTATTACATTGCATCACACTCGACCGAGTCAATGTGTCATAAAGCTGCCTAATGTAATTGTACACTGCATAAATGCAACAGAATGCCTCCGAAAAGTGATATTTCATGCTTGCTAGCTAACGCCTCGGCAAAGATTAAATCCACGAAAAGTAGGTATGTCCAATTGTTCGTTTGGATCAGCAAATAATTCATTACCCACATTATCTTTTTTGAAATGTCACTCCATGTTGTAAATCACCAAGGTCCTGCTTAAAATGCCAATGCAGGATTATTTTTTTCTAAAGACCAAATTAAATTTTAGGGCCAGTTCACACAGTAGTTTTCCTCTTGAAGCAGAGCTGCCCATCTCCAAAGGCAAACTGCCCAGCTACAGCACTCGCCTCCCTTTGTGAGTAGTGTTCTCGATGGGTGCAACTCATCTCGGAGACTCCCTCTCAAGTGTTGGCCTCTCCGTGGGAGTTTTTGGAAGAGAAACCCTGAGACAGCCGTTTGCCTGAGAAGAACAAACTGGGCATTGTGAATTGAGACCTCGGGAGCCCTCCCCTTGAATTATCTTGGGGAAGAGGACCCTTCTCTTTGTGCCTCAGTTTGCCTGTCTACAAAAGCTCAGAGATGAATGCTGTCCTAGCAATGTGAAGTCAGGCTTTCCTCACAGCTTACAGGAATTAGTTATGAAGGTACAACGTTGGGTTATGGCTGCCAAGCCGGGGAGGAGAAGGAGAGAGAAGCTCAGGAGCTGGAGTTCCAGTAGTTCCCTTCCCGAGAAGGCGGGGAGGTGACTGGATGAAACTGTTCGAGTGGGAGCTGCACATAGCTGCCCCCGTGCACGGGCAGGGAAAGGCAGGTCCCTTCCGCTCATGCGGGAACAGAGGCTCAGAAAGGCACGAGAGGGGAAGAGGAAGCCGCTGATTTTGTGTGGCAGTTCCAGTTCCTTAAAGGGCATGGGGAATGGGGGAGGCTGGGGCCAGCTGGGGCCAGGCAGTGCCCTTCTGTCTGGGCAGAGCTCGCTGGGGGATGGTGCGAGAACAGCTCCGCTGAGAAAAGCTGATGTTCTGGCAGGTTCACATCTGGCTGATGGGTGAGCAAACAGGAGTGTGACCCTTTGAGGCACAATGGCGATTTTCGGTGCGCGCAGCAAGTCACTGGCGTGGTGTAAGTCTGAGGCAATTTCAGAAGTTTCTAGGTGAGAGTGAGAGCGCGTGTTTGTGCGATGTGAAGGATTGCTCCCTGGTGCCGCTCTCTTTTGGCAGAGGAGATTTCCAAGCTCAGGTTATGTTGTGGTTTTGACAGTGGACTAGGAATTGTCTCAAGAAATGAGTTTCTCCCACACTGCTGAAACTGGGGAAGAATATAATCCAGGTCACACCTTACGCCCCAAAAGCTGCATCCAGCCCTTAGTGCCTCTTTCCTTCATGGGGGTTTGACCTCAGGTGGCCTTACTGCCAGCCCCAGGCCATAGCCGCAGCTCCTTGTGTCCGCCCCGGGCAGGGTCCGGATGTGCCCCACGAGAGCCGCTGAAGGTCTGCGCTGCAGCCGGGCCCTCGCCCTGCCCGCTGGTACGCCCTGGTTTCTCCGTACAGGGCTGATGCCACGTGGCGGGGGGGTCCTGTGCTCAGCTGCTCCTAAATCAGCACAGACCTGTGCGGAGGCTGCTGCGCAACGGACGGTGCCCGTTTTCAGATTTCCCAACAAAATGCCCGATAAATCCCCAGGATGTCGGTAGCTGTGGGGCTGGCAAGGCGGAAATCTGTTGCCCAGCGTGCGCGCGCTGCGGGGCCCAGCCTCTCCGGGCACGAACGGGCCCTGCTCGGCAGTGATAATGGAAGCAACGCTTCCCCATACTGTAAAACTGGAGCCACTTCAGGACTCCAAGTGCTGGGAGCTCCCCCATGACACAGGAGGGGTGACTGTGATCTCACCTGTGCTGGATCCCTGATTGGCTGATGCCCTGCTGCCTGCAGGGGATTGGCTGGCGGCAGATTTATACCCCCCTGTCGCAGCCAATAGAAACAAGAGTGTTTCCTGAGTCAGTGTTTAGTTGCAGTGACAGCACCCTGATTGGGTGAAGCCTGGTGACTGATGGCCTTTGGCTGAAGCGTGACTGGCTTTTATCCGAACGTAATGATGTGGCGCTAACGGTCCTTGCGAGGCAACATGGTGGCGGCTTTGGAGCGGGCAGTGTTTCACCTTGTCTGTGCTTTAAGTGGATCTCGTCGTGTCGCCCGCTGGCCGGGGTGACCTGCTTACCCAAGCTGTGGCTTTCTGCGCCGCACCGGTGGCCAGCTCCACCCCTGCCCCGTCCCAAAGCTTGGGGTGGGGAGAAGCTTTTCAGGTCGTGACCGTGCTGCAGTTCTTGCTGCCTCTGCGTGATCGATTCCTGAGACAAGGGTGCCTCCACTCTCCGGGAAGTGTGTCCGCTTCCGTTCTTCGGTTTAGAAAGGGCAGGAGGGAGAGGAGGAGGTATCTCAAAGAAAAGGGTGGAATCAGGACATCCACTGGAGGAAGCGCCATGATTTCACCATCAGGCACAGACCAGTTATTGGACATGTGTAATTCATCTCAGGATGCGCTTTTCAAAATGCCCCTAGGGACCAGGTTAACTCAGAAGGGAAGATGCAGACAGGTAGCTATTACCACTTAATTGCTGCTTTTAATAACGAACCTGATCCAAAGCATTCTGCCAGTAGAAAGTGAACATCTCTGTGCCGGCCGTGTTGTTTTGGCATCATTCAAACTTACGGTTCGTTGTTGTCGGGAACGTCAAGAAGTTACATTGGTCGCAAATAAAGCGGGATTTATTTTCTGCATTAGTTAATAGCACTTCCTTTCCTCAGGCAGCGTTCCGACTTGAGGGTACAAATCTCAAGCAGAGCAGCAAAACTCTTAGTAACATTTTAACAGGATTTATTAAGTTTGTTTGCTTGAATAAACATCAGGATCCTCGAGCACTTTCTTTTTTGAAGATTAACAGCCAACCTGGTTGCCTGACACTGCGATCGCGGCACGGTGAGTGTCTTTCTCCTTAAGGTCCTTTACAGGTCTCAGCCTCCCTCTTTTATTAGGTAGCACAAAGGACGTCGACCCTGCAGTCTACACCTGTATTGGTGAGTTACTAAGCTCACGGGTAACGCAATATTTCTACAGCTGGTTTGTAAGCCATTTGCAGTCAAGTAGGTTCAAAAGATTCTACGTGCACATAAATCTCAGTGTCACCAATATGCACTAGTACCAATCTGCAAGATATTTACACAACACAAATACTGTTACATACTAATTTTATGAGTCATTTTTACATCACAGAGGAAAACATCACACACCTTTATTGTGAGCATCAGCTTGGAAGAAATAATATTGTAATTCATGTACGTGCATAAAATTTTATGGCTATTATTTAATGCTTGTTACACCTCAGTTCCTATCTGTGTGTGGAACTTGTTTGCTCTTTATATTTCTATTTGTACTTTACATTCAGTTTCTGACATCTCTTTCGTGCTATTTGCCTTGCCCAGGTAATGAGCTGTTTCACATTTGGTGCCAATTAGGAGACATTCCAGGCTACTGATACAGTTACAAATGTTGATTCTGAGAAACGCATGGACCAGATTCTGATCCATTCATTCCAGAGGCGAGCAACACCAGTAACTTCAGCTGAGTCACTCTTGATTTATAGATCTGATTTATACACAATAAAAGAGCCTGGCCCTAACTGTTTCCCTGTTAGAGTTCTGTTTGCTTTGGGGGACTAATTATGCTGTAGGCTGCTGCTTGCGTAGGGTTGCCTGTGAGCTCATGAACCAAACGCAGATTTGAGTAGTATTTATGAGAAAGGCCCTTTGGGTTGGGTTTGGAGCTTGGGATTCATAGGTTCCATTCCAACCTGGAGTGATCCTAGGCAAGCTGTTAAACCTCTTCTGCTCTAAACCTATCTATTCTATTTATACAGCAGACATAATGCTTCTTCACAAAACCCAGAGGTACTGCACAAGAATTCTAATTTTTGAAACAATCTGAATGCCTCCAGTTTGAAACTTTTTCATTTTGAACCATCTTTTTATGCTTATATTGAAAATATTAACAGACTGTTTGTGAAAAGAAGTTTCCATTTCCATATGGAAAATGACTGAAGGGTATGTGCAAGATTAATACTTGCCTGTTAAAACATTAACAGATTTGTAACGGTGTTAGTCTCAGAGCTAATCCATGTGAAATGGAGAAGAAAGCAATTCGGTGTGGATTTGGAAGCTCCTTGCTGTGAGAAGGGCTGTGCAGAATGCTGGGCAGGGATGTTCCTAATGCCTTCTAACCCGTCTGAATCTTCTTTGCAGCTCAACAGTCACCTGTTAGGGAAATTTTCTGTATCCACTTATTATAAGACAATTGTTGTAGAGGATGCATTGTAACTTCTACGTCTAAGCTGTGAGGGATATCTGGCCTTCAAGTCTGTTTCCCTTCAACCCATCATAGATAAATGGAGTACCAGAATGTGCCACTGATGCAGGGTCCCCAGGAAAAGGTGTGCAAAGAGCTGTAATGCAGCTGGAAACCTGAGAAAGGGACACAGGTAAAATAATGTACTTGCACTTGGGTATTGGCTCCTGGTACCCTGCCATTTCTACCATCTGAATGGTCATATTCGAACAAGTTTTAATGACATAATTACACTGAAATGTTGTCCAAATTCCAGTGTGTCTTTGTCACAGCTGAATATCATAGAATCCCAGACTGGTTTGGGTGGGAAGGGACCTCCCAGGCCACCCAGTGCCCCCCCCTGCCATGGGCAGGGACACCCCCCACCAGCCCAGGGTGCCCAAAGCCCCATCCAACCTGGCCTTGAACACTGCCAGGGATCCAGGGGCAGCCACAGCTTCTCTGGGCACCCTGTGCCAGGACCTCAGCACCCTCCCAGGGAAAGATTTCTTCCTGGCATCTAATCTAAATCTCCTCTCTTTCAGTTTAAAATCCTTACACCTTGTCCTTTCACTCCATGCCCTTGTAAACCTTGTGTCTGTTTTAATAAAAATGGAAGAAGATACAAAGACATACCATGCACAAATATATCCTGTTTCCCTATTCATATAGTGGCACCGGGCTTGTGAAAACTGCTTAATATGGTCTAGAACTGGCTAGATCCTAGTGCCATGGGCTCCATCCCTGGCTTGCAGTTCTTTTTCGTTTCATTCAAGTAAGCGAAGAGGGTCGAATCTGCTCGATAGTTACTCTTAGCCATCTTCTGTCCAAGTCACCTGCAAAAGGCTCAGTTCAGGCTTTGCCATGATAAATGTGGTGGGCAATCCAGGAAAATACATAGCACTGTGTGATGAGATTACTGTAACCTCAGAGGGAGAAGGCTAGCACATCAGCACATTTTGCTGCGTGTCCCACTGCATATGCACGGTTAAGGATAGCGACTGTATTCCACGCTGAAGCTGTACTTTGATCTCAGGTTATTCCATTTTAATTTCTGTTTTGTTAGCTTTTATCTCTAAATCTTTCTGCCTGGAAACTGGGGTTTTATGGACACACCGTACTTTATGTATGAAGCATGGGCCAAAAGAGACAAAGACTGAAAGTTGCAGGCTGCAGAAGGCTATAATTTTTCTTTTGTTTTGTAGAGTGGGGGGTTTCTTGTTGTTGTTGCATTCCAGTTCTGATGCTATCTGTAATATTGGTTGGC
Organism: Psophia crepitans; assembly: GCA_013399095.1. NCBI lineage: Eukaryota > Metazoa > Chordata > Aves > Gruiformes > Psophiidae > Psophia > Psophia crepitans. The sequence continues at coordinate 1,217,265 of VWZZ01002499.1, forward strand.
TTCCCTCCCTCATAGTTTGATGTCCCAACTTTTCCTTGTTAGCACCGGGAAATCATAAGCTTATAGTGAGTGATAGCCAGTAGGTCTGGGATTAATTACAAACAAAAATCCTAGATAAGATCATAAATCTAACCCATCCCTGTGATGTGATCGTATCAGGATTCAAGTACGTCTCAAAGTTGTTTCCGATTTTCAGCCACTTCATCTGGTTTCCATACATCCCAGCTGGGAGTGAAGTACTCTGCGGTGGACTCTAATCCATGCCAGCCTGGCTTGGAAGAAGCCCTCGTTTCTGTTGTTATTGTATTATAAAAATGGAAAGAAATGCTTTAGACAAGATGGACATTTCAAGGAGGATCAGCTCAAACACTGCTGAGATAAAACTGACTGGGTAATAAGAAAACAGGGCTACCTTCCCACCCTGCTGCACGCATCCCTCCCAGTCCCTTCCTGAAGTTTAGCTGTGTTTAAACAAATACAAAATGGTGTTTTCAACAGCCTGAAAGGCAGTGGAGAAACACGAGAGAGAAAACCAGTGCTTGATAATCGATGAAGGAAAGAGGAGGAACTGAACCAAACTAGGCATGGCCAGTCTCAGCAAACCCAAACGCTGTGAAGTTCACGTTTAATGCCTGCTTCTCCATTTCGGGAAGGGGTATCTGTGCTCGGCTCGTCGTCCTCCTGGAACTATTGTTTATCTCTTTTTATATGCTTCCTACATCTGAGCTGCCTGCTTTCCCTGCTGTAAACGACTGCTGGGATCCAGTCCCTTTGCCTGCAAGCAGATTGAGCTTTACACCTTCTGCAGTGCCGAAGCCGATGCGCGCCCATCCATCCCCTCACCCCGTGGTACCAGGTGATTTAATGTTACTGTTGCTTTAACGGCCTCATCGCTGCTCTGGCTACACAGTAGTTGTCTCCTGTGTGACTGTGCCTGGGAAAATCTATTACTGGAGTGCCATTAATCTGAGGCTGCCGCCTCTGGCACTTTCTGACTCTTCTATTTAATGGGCCTCTGCTTCCGGAGCTCTGGAGACATGCTGTTTTCCTCTCTTGATCAGCTTTGTTTAATTATCAAAATATTTGATGCAGAAAATTGACATTAGTTGTGAAGGTTTCTGCCTTCCTCCTCCTTACAACCTCCCTCCCTGCTTTGTAGTGACATTGAGATCTTCTGCATGTACCACCTTCACCTTAAAATAGAAAATCGCTTGAACAATCATTTGCTTGTCCGGGCACAAGCTGCATTAGCAAGCTACAGGTAGAGCTGCTGTAAGCCCTCTGCTGTAGCATGGCGCTGTGCCTCGCCCAAGCGTGAAGAGAGCTCGCTGCGCAGGTAGTACGGCTGGACCTTTGTCTCCTTCCTGCAAATGTAGCTGTGCAGCCAGCCAGCACTTCTGAAAAGCTCGGAAGAGGGGAGCCCCGTGAATTCCTGTGCCTGTCTTCAGGGTGAGCTCATCAGTGAGCGAAGGCTCAGCAAGATTCAAGCCCATGAAAGTCTCTTCTGAGCTGAGATTTCTACTCTGGCTTCCTGCTCCGATCTCCAGAGCAGGAAGCTTTGGGTGTTGCAGGTGTTTCAATTGCACCAGTGCATTTTGCTTACCCAGTGTCCACAGTCCTCGTTCCAGGACTTGGGATGGGCCCATATGAACCAATAATTAAGACTGAGATCTGGGGCAATATGGCTACCACATATCAGCATCCTCACGTGTAGGGAAGACAAAGTCCTGAAGAAGTCCTCACGTTAGCAGAAAAATATCGCTGGTGAGAAGGCAAATTCAGAGAACATAAATTATTCTTATCACTGGAAGTCCTTAGCTGCTGGAGCAGCTATCACACAGAAATGGTAGGTTTTCTGTGTCTGAAATCTTTAAATTGAGGCTGGATGCCATTTTGGAAAATGCGCTTTTTCCAAGCGTAACTTAGTAGTTTTAGTGCAGAGTAAGAGAGGGAAAGTGTCTGCGCGTTGTTTTTCTGGTCAGGTCAGAGGAGCCAGTGTTTCTTTGTGGTATTTCAGCCTCTGCTTCTGCCATGCTCTTCTCAGCACTGCCTTGTTACAGAGGAAAAGGAACTTTAAAGAGGGTCCTAAATAGTGTCCCCCTTTTCACAAGCCATGCCTCTTATTTCTGCTGCCTCTCTGTAAAATGCAATGAACAATGAAACGTGAATTACTGAGATTTGGGGCTATTGGGAGACAAAGCAGGGGAGCTCCTTATGTAATGCTGAACCACACGAGTACCGTTATGTTCTTTCCTCATGTGTACGCCTATTTGCTCCACTGTACTTCGTTCCTTCCTACTAACATTACTGCTCTCTCTTTCTCCATTACACATGCTGTACTCTCCTCACAAGACACAGACAGGCTGTGAGGAAGGTGAGTAAAGTACAGATGGGGCCCATAAAAGTTATCCAGCTTGCCATTACGGTGACTTTCAACAAGTAAATTGCATTCTGGCAATAATTATCCTCTTTTAGAGGCAAAACCTTACATGCTGTTGTCACCCTCAAACCAGGATTAATTGCTGTTTGAGGTTTATATAGTCTATTTGGGTCTCACTAGGAATAAAAATTATTTTCAATTCCCCTTATTAATTCATATTAAAGGGATTATATTTACTAATGAATTCGTATTAGAAGGCTATCAGAGAAGCCGGGATGTTTAAACAAAGCATTTTACAGTGAAAGAAACAACATTTAATTGAAGCCAGAACAGTTTGCAGAGGGACCTGGATTTTGATGAGGAAGCTTCTCAGCATCAGTGTATTCTCCAGCCAAAGAGAAAGCGACGCAGTGAAAGCCCCAGAGCAGATGACCTGACACAGCTGAATTTTTCAACTGTTCAGGTGGGCTTGTGTGCACCTCGTGCAAATAGAAACAGTGTCTGAGACCTTCAAACCCTGCAGTGCTGTGTCACAATACTGCTTTCCAGCTCTTCCTGTGCTCAGATGACCCCCGCCAAAAGAAGGAAAGTGTTTGGGCTACATTCTTACCGACCTCACAGCTTAAGTAGCGAATACCATTGATTCTGCGTAATTTTTTCCGCTTTGGACAGTTGGCTTTCCTTTATGGTATGTATGAAACACATTCAGGAACATTGAGGAGATGTGCAGGCAAAGATGCTTTTCCAAAATGGCCCTCTGCTCCTGCACGTACCTCCCAAATGAGCTAGTCGACTGACCAGCATTTGCTTTTGACTATTTCTTTCCTGCTCAGCCCCCATGGGTGATATAAAGTTCAGGCCAGTGCAACAAAGGTGCATGGGAGTCTGAGAGCAAGGTGGAGAGGGGCTATTGAAAGAAATGCACATAATTCACACAAATGCACGTCTGTCACAGCAGGTCTGTGTCTGCAGCCCTCCCTTTGGTTTGAGGCGCAGAGATGCAAAATGAGAAGTATCCAGACCCCCAGCCTGATACTGCCTAGTAGACAACCAAAATGTTACCCCTTGGGCTCAGGTTTGTTGGCAAACTTTTCAGTAGAGCTCCCATACTTCCTTAAATAAAGGGGCAAACTGATGATTCACAAAAAGCCTGACCAGTTACCTAGCTGGTCCATGGCTATGCAATAAAGAAACAGAAAAAAAGAAACCGGGTTTATGGGTTCTTTTTCTTTTTTTTTTTTCCCCCTCCTGTTTGCAAGGTTTAATCTTGTGTGGTTTAAATTCTTCCATGTCTTATCTCTCTCTTGCTCTGCTTTTATACTAGGAATATTTCTGGTGAAGTCAGTGAAGTTATTATGTAATTCTGGACTAATCCATTGAAGACAGCTATGGACCGCTCAGGTAAATAATGACTTCACTGCCAGAGATAATCAAATTCAGACTCTCCTTATGAATATCCACTGTTAAAAGATCCATTATAAGCCTCCATGCTGTTTGGGACTCAAATGCAAAACTAGTCTAGTAATAGGTGTTCATTGCATCACAAATTTGGGCATAAGAAAAAGGAATACCTCTAGTTTCATTTATACTGCAAATGAAAATAATCATAAAGATACAACCCACCAAGGTGCAAAATGAGTTTTCCAATTCATAAGCACAAGCCACCATGAGTTAAAATCTCTTGGTTTCTTCCCATAGTGCCCCAGGCAATAGTTTTCATATATATTTCTCCATGGTCAGAAGTCAGAGCAGACCACTGCTATCTAAGACCTTGACTTTTTTTCCCTGACAGTTACAATTATTACAGCCCGGGGGACTCATTTTCTCAGTCTGGCCACCCGCTGACCTAGCCTGCAACCAGAATACACTTTAAAACAAACAAACAACAGCTAGGCTCCCCTCTCTTCACTTCTCCTCCCCCAGCTCTGGAATATTTTTACACCGTGTCCCTTGCAAAAGGATATTAGCCACTATTGCTGAAGGCACAATCACATTATCAGCACCATTCTCTCTCCCTTTCTCCCTCTCCTCCCCCAAAGATAAATTTTTTATGTTGCTATTTTCTTCTCTTTTGTATTTGGCATTCGATATTTATGTGATAAACTGCAGAGCTGCTACTAAATGGGCCCTGATATAACTTAATAAATACATAACAACATCCAGACTGCACTGTATTACTTGGCTGTGTCCTGGGCTGCTAAGGATCCTTGGAGATAATGTTTGCTAAATAAAAGTTATGCCTTATTATAGGGAAAATAGATACTTATTTATTCTGGAATAATTGCTCATGCATTAAATGACTGCTGTTGCTGCTTTTGAAATGAGCTGGTTGATAATCCTGTCTCTCCCTGTTTGTCTTTCTGACGTGCACACACGCTCTGCGTTTCTCTCTGCACAGAACCTTGCTGGGTTGGAGCACCTATACTTCTCTGGATGAAGATGTAGGACTCAACTGACAATTTTTCTCCTAGGAGGTTGTCTGCTGGTCTAGCCAGGAAATGTTCACAGGCAAAACCTTGTAGGCTAAGCTTTTAGAAAGCAGTCTGTGTGTAGGTGCCCTGCGGAACTGAGGCGTGATTCAGTAAACAAGCGCAGCACGATGCAAATACAGGGGCTGGGCCTCGCTAAAGAGATGCGAAACGAGATAAAGCAAAAAGTTAGACAGAAGCTGCGATGGAGGTAGCTCGCTTCATCTAAAGCGTGCAAACTTTCCCCTGTTCTCACTGTCATAGTGTAACACTTCTAAAGTTGTTTTGCCAAATTTTTAGGCTCTTAAATTCTTTTTTCTTTTTTTTTGCATACAGAAAGCAATTTAAACCAGGTAATTGCTCATCATGCAACGTACAAAATATTCCTCCCACATACACCAAGCACTGACGAACGTTCAGCAAGATTTCCCAGCTGTGTTTGAGTGATAGGAGCCATCACTCGGTTCCTGGAGCCAGAGATCCCGTTTGCACCCAGATTTAGAAGTTGTTCACAAAGTGCTGTTTCTTCAAGGTGTAGGTACCCAGGCATTTCAGTAGCCTTCGCCAATGCCCAGAATGCCTTTCTGTGGAAGTAGCATTTCCTTGTTTAATTCCTGATGATAAGACTAGTCAGAGAGTCAGGGTCTGAAAAATTAGGTTGAAGATAGCCTGTGAGAATTGTACATCTGTGATTCACATGAGGTAATGTTAGTTCCTATGCCACATATACTGATGTTTTGTTATCTTTCCAGGAAAAATTATTCCAGAGTTTGTATCAGACACAGAAGAACATTAAACAAAACAGGGCAGCAATCTCTAAAATCTGTGTGGTTTTGAGATGGGCTGTTTTGCCAGTGATAACATAGAGGCCGAGGATGTATGCATGCATAAACACACCAGCAGACGGAGGTACCTTCAGGAACCATTCCTCTAATCTTCACTCTACTTTCCTTTTCCAAAATGGCTGGTTTTTCTGTACCAGAGTCATTTCCAACTGTGTTCTAATTGCTGAAAGCGTCAGCATAAAGTACTATCAACCAAAATGAAGGGAGGCAGACTCTCACAAGCTGCAGAACTTTGCAACACAAAGCCACTTTACAAAGAGTTTAGCTCTATAGAAACCACAGTGAATGCTAGGAGGAATCCCAGAAAACTTTGCATGATGCTTCAAAATGCACCACAGGGATCCCGTGCTTGTTACCTCCTGACACCATCTTTCTGTAAAGGAAAAAGCATACAGTGCTCTGTGGAGCGATTACCCTGGGGTCCTACGCATTCAGCACCAATATTGGAAAGTTTCAGGTCTTACAAAGAAGACAACAGGGACCTTTGATTGCCCCTGTTGAAGCTCCTGGTAAGAAGCAGGTCACTTCCCTCCAGCCCCTCTAGCCTAGATGTGTGGAGATTTTCATGCCCACTTGACAGGTGACTGTTTTACCAGACAGGGTTGTCAGTGCTGCTGGGGGTTATCTGGATATAGCTGTAGGCAGGAACAGAACCACAATGAGCATTAAAAAAGCTCACTGTTCTTCGTTTGTTTAGAGACAGGCCATCTCAAACTTGTTTGAAGCCTTTTTTATTGAATTCACACTCTTGTGCCAAGCACTGAAAGATTTACTTTGGCTATTGCTGTAAGATGGAAAGCATATGAATGCGTGGCTGTCTGCCAGCTATGGGTGAGCAGTGAAAGGTCTGGTACAATGGACGGTTACATGCAACAAATGTGAATGCAGTGGGCAGACGTGCCTAAAGAAAGGCTTTGGCATTCAAAGAACTGCTTGGGGTTTAATCCAGTGACTGAAGTAGGGTCAAGAGATAACACGTCTAACCTGCAAAGCTCTTAGCTGTGCGGCAGCTGAGAAGTAGTCAGCTACAGGTACGCACACGTGTCGTCTGAAGTAACAGCGCTTGCCTCCCCTTGCAGGCTCCGGCTCGTCCGCAGGCTCCGTCTGCGAAGGCGAAGACCCAGTTGGACTTACCCAACGAAGGTACCGCGATCGCTGTTGTATGTTTCTTGCGGATGTTGCCATAATTTTGTTGTGGTACAATTTGACATACGACTCCCTGCTGCATCCGAAAGGGGCACATTATCTCAATTAATGTTTCACAGCAAACATGGCACTGATAGTATTCATGGGACTAAAGACTATTACCATTTGCATGGTGACTAGCACAAGAATTATGACTATGTGTGTTTTCTGCAGGAAAATTTGCCCTCAGGCTCCTTTTTTTTTTTTCTTTTTGGCTTGTGACAATGTTCCCTTTTTCTTCCTCCTTCTGTTTTGATTTCTACTTAAAGTTTTATGGCTCTGTCCCCTCCAGGGTGCTATTATCTTGTATGCTAATAGGGCTATGCATATTCTATTAGCGTTGTCAGTGTGAGATAAGAGGCACATTCTGTAAGGAGCACTCGGGGGGTAATAATCACAGCAAGGGGTCTCAATGTTAGTACATTATCAGTCATCTTCACATTTCAGTGGAGCCTGTTTATGCACCTCTTCAGCTGCGCAACTCAGACACTGAAAATTGCTGAATGTTTACGGAAACTGTTGTAGAGGAACATAATGGGATTTGAGATTGACTTGATAAAGGAGCCTTCTCCCTTGTTGCTTCCAGATACAAGATGTTTGTAACTGTATGCAATAAGTAGGATAATATGTTATATGGCAGTTAGCAGCGAAAAGCAGGCTCGGATCTGTATTTCAAGCAATAGAGCGGCTATCTAGGAAAAGATTTCAAAAGGGTGCACGCCATCAGTGCTTCTGCAGAGGTTTTCTGTCTCACTTTTTACAGGGCAGAGCACAAACGCACGCACCTGGTTCACATCAGTAGGAAGGCTGACAATTTTTACACCCCTTAGTCTTGAACTTGAATGATTATAAGTAAGTAGGCCCGTAGAAAGGAAATTGGTGACAGCATGTGAAGGGCAAATGAGTAACTATTTGCAACACTCTCTGTTAGTTAAATAACATTCCTTGGTTGCAGCAATGGGCAATGGCATGCGAAATAGGTGTCATGCGAATGTTTTCTTCAGCTGTTGATGACGCTGTGGGCTGGTGAGGCAGAGGGTTTTCTGTTGTTGGACTGAGAAGCTGTTGTGTCTCCCAGTTCACTTGCATTCCCACTAAGTTTCGCAGGGGTGGTAATGCTGCATCTACCATTGCAGCCATCCTATGGCTGGCATCACTGCGCCCTACTGGCAGGAGTTCATCCACTGGGGTAAGGTTCTGTTCCCTCCCTCAGCTGTGGCATTTTTGAACTGGTCACCAGCGAGTCCATAATTTACAAAAAAATTGGAGAAATTTGGTCTTTTTTGTCTACTGTTCTGACATCACAGGTTTGAGGGAACCTTTCACAGTATTAGATTTTCAGTGGAACTTTAAGGAGGAAAAGGTAAAGCACAGTGCTAGTTCTTTGTATGTTATGTTAGAAATACACATATAAAAATGGCATTTTATAGGGTTTCTGTATATTTCCTAGTAATTTAGTTCTGTTCCAGCAGTAGGAACATATTTATATGCTGTCTGACACCTGGATTATAAAGGGACTTGGAGTTATCATTTAATTGAGCTGAGGATGGAAAGAAAAGGGGATTTTGTGCATTTCTTAGGAAGGTGGAACGTGTAATTAGGTGTAAAATCAGGCATTTTGTAATAAATTCAGTGCCCAGTTTTGCAGACCCTGGGAAAATAACCTAATGGGGAATGACAACAAATACAGAGACGAGGAACTAATCTAACATTTGGAATGAAGGAACAAACGATTTTTGGAGACAGGGAACTTTTACTGTTCCTACAGCAAAACTTTTCCTTTCTACAAATAGAAAATGAAACACTCTGCAATGGGCAAAACCTTTAGGAGAGACTTAAAATGTCGTTCAGTATAAATATGCAAATTCCTAAATGCAGAGGTGCCTAGTTAGACGATCTAAGCTTAATTCCTGGGAAGCAGCTACAGCCAAATCATCGTAAGAAGGAGAAAAGGGCTGTTTTGGATCACTTCTGTAGTACTTAAGATTACACATGGATATGAACACTCCTTACTTTAAAAATATTTGTCCTTGACATTTCCAGACACATGGCTCACACCAAATGTATGCAGCTCCATCTCCTGAGGGTCCTGAGATTAAAACCCCTGCTTTCTCACCTTGTGATCTGGCATTAATAGCTGATAGAAAAATCACATACATGACTGACATCTTCCTAGAAATGTGAGACTGTGGAATTAATGAATGCCATGCTGGAAAGCAGGGGTCAGTTTGGAAATAGGATTTCTGTTGCCAGCCATCCAGTCATGAACTGGACAATCTGCCGTTCATTTTTTTGCTTTGGCATTGAGGAAAATTGATCTGGAGAATAAAGCAGTAAGAAAATAAGCAGCTATGTTTCTGTGGCCACTGGAGGTTGATGGACTTTTATGGGATTCGGGCTGCCTTGTTTTACAGAAGAGCTGTTAGCCCATTCTGCGTGACTGCTAAGTTCTTCATCCCAACGTTATCTGCAGGATAAATCTGCAGATCTAGAGGCTTAGATGGCTCAAAAGATGGATGGTCAGACACTCTGTTATGGTTGGGTCGGTGTTGGCTGTGCAACAGTGTTAGACAGCTGAGCTACCAACCTCTGGGTGCCTAACGAAATGTCAGGGCAAGGGCATCTGCCCTGGCTGGGTGAGAGCGGTACCTCTTACTTTCAGCAGGGCAGTCTGGGAGGTGTATCTGATCTTACCTTGATACTCAGATGTGGTTTTGTTGCCTGTTTTCTACTTTTTCTGCTGCATCTGTCTCCAGTTTTGTCAACATTAATCTTGCTGTGGCCATGATGAAATTGCGTTAACGTACTGAAAAATATTATTCATAAGTGAAAGAGCTCAAGCCCTGTAAAACTGTTTTCACCAGCATGGATTTAAATTCCTAGCAGTTCTGTGCAACTAGTGATGATCTCAATGAAAAAGACTGCTATTTTCTAGAAATTAAAATATTTCAGCAGAAACAATGTCTTCCTGTGTATTTTTAACGTGAGATAAAAACTCACAAGCATTTTCTTTGGGGAAGATGGATTTCCTTTTCCCTTTTACTTCTTTCCATTCTTCTGTTCTCTGTCTTTTTTCAAGAGCAAATGGGGAAAAAAAAGGATAGAGGAGTATAGATACAAAGGGAGATGAAATGAAGGAAAAGGAGAGGAAAATCTTTTAGTTACACTTTTTCCTTGGTAAAAACCAGGGATATTTGAACAAAAAATACCAAAATGCTGCAAACACTTCATTTCAGAATGACATGCCATTTCTCATTGTTCTGTCAAGGTAGCTCCCACCACCTCTTAGCTCTGCTGCAATCATTACTGTTGCTTCTGGGTGTGCACTGGTTATTTTGGCTTCCACAGTGAAAATGCAGAACTCTTGAGTATGTCAAGTAAGCCAGAAAACAGATGCAAAAAGGGAAAAAAAGGCATATCTTCTTTTGCTGCTCTTTCTACATCTCCTCAGAAAAAACCTGTGGCCTGGTCCCTTTCTGCATCTGCACCATATGTACACGAATTCGTCTGAGCAGGGGTGAAATTCAGGCGCCCTCTAACTGGATTCTTCAGTCTCGGCGTGTTTGAAGGACGGTTTAATTAAAAGTAAGTTGTTTGCAGCTAAAGCAATCGTTGTAAATAGACTTTCTTTTTAAAGGGTCATAACTCCATCTGTAAGAACTAAAGGGATAAAACTAGTAGAAGTCCTGAAGACTTATCTAGCTTGTGTCTTTTACGAGTTCATTATTGTTTCAGAGCAGCTTCTGGAAAAATAAATCCCAGGGCATCCTGTTTACCTGGGTCTATGGGATCTATAGGTGATACATGGGAGAAGTGCTGCGCTACCAGCATACTGCAGGCAGCCTTCTCCTGTCAGAATTGCCAACCTCCTCTCAGAATCTGAGCAGGTAATAACGAGGGGCCCAAACCTAATCGCCTCAGAGCTGTGCAAGAGTCACAACACTGGAAGACAAGACGGGACCCACGTTCACTTACATGTCTGAGAGCCATCCCATTTTGATCAGTGAGCACATGAACATTGCACGGGGAGAAATGTGGAAGCAATTACTTTAAGAGCCGTCTTTTGGGCAATTCCCAAAGAGACATCAGACCCTGTATTTATGAAGCCTATTGCATCGGGCCCTAATGAAGCAATTAAGCAAAGGGTCCTCTGTGTTTGATCTAAATGTGGTAATTTTTACAAAAACATCACCGAGTGATAGATACCCATAACTCAGAGTCCTTAATTGTACTTAATTTGTTTGGAATACGAATGTGCATTTAATTAAGCCAGGGCTTTGCCCACATGTTTAAAGAAGGGCTGTCAAGGAAAATTAAGACCCAGTTTGTTTTCAAAGTTACTGGTTTTTATCAGGCCAGGACAGCGATCTTCGAACAGAAGGTTACAGGATAATTAGGCAGAGACCTCAAGCCAAAAAAAAATTCAGAGACACTGTACAGCTGAGAAAGCAGGAAGAAAAACTCCTTGATGAAGAAACATAAGAATCGGCTGTTCACATAGTAAAGTCATGCATGGCTAGGATTTGGTAAATGCGACCTGTTGGGTAAAATGTGTTTTGCGTTCCTAAACTCCAGCAATGAGGATGGAGACTGGCTGTGTTTAATGGCAGAAGCAGCTGGCTCCAGGACCAGAATTCATGCCGCACTCAAGGACCGCTGGCTACGGAGACCCGATGGCATCTCCGTCAAACGATGATGAAGTGGAAAGGGCAAAAAGCATTTCTCTTGCTCACTCGGATTTACCGAATCCAACGCACTGGCTGTGAAAGCTGGTTTTAAAAGTGTCTCTTTCCCAAGCACAGACATACAGTAGGTGCTTGTCATCCTCTCAGGAAAAAGATTAGTCTGATGCGTGGAAAGGGAGTTTATTCCTTGATGCCGATGTTGTTATGGAAAGCAGCACAGTGTACTCTCTCTCATGCACAAAAATATTTTAATAGAAGTGACATATAGGGAGGAAAGCACGTGAAGAAAAAGGTTGAGACAACTGGATTTAAATCTATGTTTTGTTCTTTCTTGTTCAGTGGAAACAAAAGGAATGCAGTTAAAAATTATTCATGCTTCACCACACATGAAGAAAAGGCAATTTTTAATATTGAAAAATTAGTTTCTCAGCACAATAGCAAACAAAGTCCATGTGTGGACACTGTAACCTCCACTTTCTGTGACTCTTCAAGAATCACATGCTGGTTATCAGTTTCTCAGCACTGTGATTTTTAATGTCATGGTGAGGCATTTATGTCAAGAGATCCTTATTGTGGAAAATAGTTGCTGTGGTGTTACCTTGCAGTCTAAACAGGTTACATGGCCAACGAAGAAAGCTGTGCGCACGTCACTGGCAAGCGATGAACTAAGCCAGAGAAAGAGTGACTCGTCTACAGAAAGGTGATGCATCTGTAACAGAGCTGAAAATTGAACCCAGATTCCCTGCATTGAGGGAATGTAGGGTCTGAATGGTGAAAATCTTATTTTCTTCAGTGTTTTGATGGGCTACTGTGCTGATGACAGCTGCAATGGCTCTTAGCTATGGATCACAAAATGCACGGAGAAGACTTTTAAATGGAAAAATAACTGTACATAGTGTTATCTCCTGTTTCTGGATCTACCTTTCACTGATTTTCAGCTAAATGAAGCTGGCATCTCACTGCGAGATGGTACCTGGCCTTCTCTTCTTGGGTGGCTCAATTTAAAAGTTGGCAAAATACCCAGAACAGCATCAGACCTAATTTAGTATAAAATTAGTTGACTTAAAATAAACAGAATATAATAAAATAAATCCTATGGTATTAGAGTTCTCTTGGCTGGATTGCTGCGTGCCTAGCTAAGATTTATGGCATGCTGTCGCTAGAACGTTAGAAGGGAACGTGCAGCGCAGAAGTACCCTGCAAGCCCTCTACCAGCGTCCTCCTGGCTCACGCCGTGAAGCGTTGGAGACCCCAAAGTAAGATGCTGAAGGGGAAGAACGCCGTGGGAGAGCAAGAGGGTGCGAAGTGGTAACGGTGAGACAGAACGACGGCAGGGAGGTGCTGACCTGCGGCCGATCCCGGGGTGCCATCACGCATTCCAAAGCCCCTCTGAGGAGGTATCTCTTTTTTTTGATGTGTCTGCTAAGCACATTGAACCAGTTTGTGAAGGCAGGCCCAGAATACAATTCTTCTGGTGGTAAATGACTATGTCAGCCGTTTCACCCTCTTACCCGTGCTTAAAATTTTTGCAGCAATAACAGAGAATTTGAAAGGACATCAGGGGTGGATTTACGGGACTGCTGGGAAATCAACTGTTTCCTGTTTCAACAGCTTCTTCATCATAACTAGCTTTCTCAGTCACTGAATGATGTTCTATTAATCTTGGTGTGCAGTGATTACTGCTAAATGCAGAGCTGGGTTAAACCTCAATTTGTGAAATAACCTTTTTTGTCTCTTCAGCAAGTCCAACACAGCAAACTTTGGGCAGAGCTCTACTGACCAAGTGGATAATTGTGTTCCAGTGCATCCTGTGAATAATGCAGGTAAAAAACCTTCAGTGAATAATTCATTTTGCCTCCACTCATTTTGAATTAGCCTATTCATGTATGTATCCTTTCCAGTCTGCCTGTCTCTGTGCATGCATGTATTTACATAGCAATGTTGTAATTCACAGGTACTTAAATATCAAAGCAATATAGCTACTACTCCCTGCATGTGTTCCTGACTATTCTGTGTGATTGCACATGTACAAGTACTCATTGTGTGCTGTACCATAAAATTCAAGATTTAATTTTCAGACGAAACATGACACGGCGTATTTGCTGCTGTGATGGCTATCTAGGATTAATATTAAAGGACTTGCAAATGAAGACAAATCATTTTGGCTTGGCTATAAAATACAGAACAAGTATTTTGGGCTATTCAACGTTCACATGCCAGTTTTCTGCAGTGATGTATATTGCTAAAGACCAGATTACATACTCACAACTTTACCTTAGTTTTATCTTGGCAGTGACTTTTGGATCCTAGGTCAAGCAAAGCCCATGAGCAGGAGGAAGCGCTTGCCTTAGGGATGGCGTTACCCGAGGGGTTTGGACAGCACCGAAATTGCCTGAGCAGCGTTCATAACATGCCTGCAGCTTGAGAACATTTGTAACAGGCTCATCTGAAAAGCAGAGGGAAGGAGCCTATTTCCTGATCGGATCAGATTTGTCAGAGAAGTTCTGAGAAGTGTCTGAACTCTGCACGGACATCTGAACTGTACGTACCCCTGGTCTGGCTCTGGAACAGGTATCACTCACATGCAAAAACTTTTGCTCAGTGTTGGTGGAATCGTTGACCTGGCTGTTTCAGAGGACAAGGCACTATGACAGCCAGTGGAACTGACTGAAATGGCCAAGGGTTTGTGGAAATTCCAGTGGGAATCTGTTTGCTGTGTGTTCTCCTGCCTTGGACAGCCAACAAGTTGCGAGTGTGCAGCTCCTAATCGGGGCTGGCAGGACAGATGGTTTATCTTTGCCTGAGAGTTCCCCCTCTGCAGAGAGGCGGACACCCGTTTTGATTCCTTGTCGTGGGCTTTTCAGTTTCCAGTCCATTACAGGTGACACAGCCGATAAAGAGCCTGTCTGTCAGTGTTTTCTCTGGAGGGGTGAATCTTCGTCCCTTCCTGTACCCGTACCAGAACTGTCTGCACGTGCTTTTTCAGATCATGCTGGGCACCAGGTGAGGAGGAACTCCGCAGGGAGCCGATCACTGCTTCCCAGCCCTGCCAAGCCCCGTCCCACACACCCCTCCTAGCACTTCATGGGCAACAGCAGCTCTAGAACAAACCTCTTCCCAAGTGGCGATGTTGGTGCTTAAAATAAATCACTGCCTATCATTTTCTGAGTGGGTCAGAAGACGACTTGTAAGCCTGATTATGAACAGCTCTAACCCGCTGCTTGGGAAAGAAATGCCACAGCAGACAGCATTGCTCTGGATCCATCACCCATGAAAGAAAAAAGGAAGCAAAAATCTTGACAGCGGTTGCCAGTCATGAATTATTTTGTGCAGTGGCATATTGGGCATGTATAGCTCCTTTCACTGACAGGAAGCGCTCCCCTATAAACCAATCAAGGTCATACTGCGCTTCTCGGTAGGAACTGCTGTTCCCACTCTGCAGCAGAGAAGGAAAAGGGTAGATCTGCACAGAATTTGGCTTCCTTCAACAGGGACCGTGCAGGCTAATCCAAAGTCTGTTCCGCCAGTGACTTGTCCTGGCCAGCAGGGATTCTGCGGCAGAACGGGCGATGGAGTGTGGGGGCTTGCATCCACAGCTCTAACTGAAATAGTGTATCTAGAATTCATTGCTAATGAATAAGTAAGCTGCTCGCTACTCTGAGCCTCACCTTTTTTCTTTCTAATTTGAGCTGACCTTGAGTAACACTTTGCCAGAGTCCAAGTGTTACTTGCAGTGCCTGTTTATGAAGACAAACGTGTATATATATTTGTTTAAGTATTCTCCCATGTCACACTGGAGTGAGCTTCCTTTTCTCTGGCTCTGTACTACCCTCTTTTTTTTCCTTATTATATCAATTTTAACTCAGTTTTATGGTTTTGTGTCTGATACTCCAAAACCTGTTTTTCTAGGGTTAAGCCCTAACCCCCAGCAATGCTATTAGGAAAGCTATGTGGCAGACTTAAAATAGTTACTACTTAGAGCAAGCAGCCTTTTCAAGTCATAGAGATCTTTATTCATAATTCACAGATTGAAGAAACTGGAGCAACAATTTCTACAGTGTAATGCATTACTCTGCTATAGTTTTGTCTGACAGACCTGTGCTAATTACTCTGTGCGGTTTTGATATAGAGCCAAGAATGGGTTGTAGAAAAATGCGTATCACTAAAACGTAGGTCCCCAAAGTCAAAAGTAAAACAAACAGTGAGAGATCATTATCTGAAGCAGACCCTTACTAGCCATGTACAGGAGGAAAAAAAAGTCATTCCCGCATTTTCTGTTTCTTTTTTTTCCCTTCAGATCCAAGTAGCGTTTCTGTCTGTATTTGGAACTATCTTGAGTTTGTACAGTTAGGGCAGACAGGGCATTTATTCTGCTCTATCCCCTTTTTCTTCTCTTTGAAAGCCTGTAGCTGGCTCTGGCTTGGACTCTTTGTGTGGCCTTCAGCAAGTCACTTAACCTTCATGTGCATCAGTTTATTCATTTGTAAAAGGAGTATTATAATAATAGACACCCCTCAGGGGCTCTTCCAGATTTAAATAATTAATGTTGGTAAAGCAGTTTGTGAGCCTCAGATTAAAGGTGCTAAACAAAGGCAATATATTCATTTATTTTTTTTTTACTCCACCTCCTTGTAGAAACAGCAGAGCAGTAGCCGGATAAGTGTTGGATTTAAATTTGGGAGTTAATGTTACGGTGCTCAGAGTATATTTTAATTTCTGTGGTCCCAATTCAACAGAGCTCCTAAATCCATTCTTAATTTTACAAAGACCCTTTATTTCCCACACATAAGGCTCCCAGTCTGAAAAGCTTTTTGAATTGGGCCCTGTACGAGTGGTGATAGAAGGATCAACTGTGCACGTATGTATCTATGTGCGTTTATCCTCTCGCATGTATGACCTCAGCAAGAACATCATTGCCACAAGAATATAATCGGGAAGCCTCATAAGGCTTGCAAAATTCATCCGGAATGCAAATCAATAAATGTATCAGGAGAGAAACTACAAGCTGTGCATTTCCATGGAGGCTGAGATTTTGTGGGATGGATAGACACTGCTGAGCATGACCTAATGCCGCAGGAGAAAAAAAAAAAGCAAGCACAGACCTCAGCATCTAAACAGTATGAATATTGAACCAGAGGTCCTTGAGTAATTGTCCTTTCTTCACTCTAGGGGTGAAAAGGGTACATTAGACATTCACTAGCAGCAAATGGCACCTGACATCTCTCTAAGTGAAAGTCAGCTTGGAATTTTTTTTAATGGCCAAGCATAAATCTTTTAAATTATAGATCAATAAATAGTTAATTCAATAATAGGAATCTTTTAAATATTTAATGAGTCATATGCAGAATGGCTCTATAACTGGATGTTGATGGAACTGTGTCAAAGGAATTTGAATCAAACTTTTCTAAACTCCCCATATTAAAATAGTTATCGATTCGAACATAAACTATGAAGACTGTTGCAAAGTAAGGGGTGGTGGAGGGGGTTAGCATGCGTTTTCTCATCCAAGAAAATGTGGAACTAGCAGCTTATTTCTAATGATGTATTCTTCAGCTTTTCGGGTTGTATTAATATTCCCACTACAAAAATGAGTGAGAACCTATACAGGCAAGATTTTGTGTGTGTATTCATTAAAACCCTGGTTTAATGGCAGCTGTGCTTTTAAATTAAAGCTGTGGCTGCCTGCCTTTCATTAAAGGATTCTGCTAACCAGCACTGACACTGGTACCCTGAACTATCTCCATCTGATACTGCTCCGAAGTTTAAATTTATTTACCAGAGTTTTCAGGTGAAAGACAGTGGGAGCTGTATCTGCATAGGCTAGACCTGAATTCGTTCCTTTATTGCTGTCTCTGAGGAGATCCATAGCCAATGCTCGCACTTATTAACTGCGAGCTGCTGTAAGTCAACGCTATTCTTAATTACCCTAAATTGGAGGCATTTTGTGCTTAACCCTCAGACCGCATTCAATGCACTGTTATACCGTAGCAGATGTGGCATCTTCAAATTTTGTACAGTCTAACCTTTCCTTTCAGGATAATAATACTCTAGCTCAGTGTTGATTTCTTTTCAGATAAAATGGTGGACAGGATGGTGCTGACAGCAGGATGTACGAGTCGCTTCAGCGGGGGACGCACAAACAGGCAAGAAAGGCACAAAGCAGTAGAAGAAAAGCAGAGATTGTTTTTTGTGGCGTGGCTGAATGACTAGTAAGTTTGCTCTGGGTACGTTTTGTGTGAGTTCAGTGCCACGTACTTCAGGTCCTGGTATCTGAGGAACAGAAAAGACTTTAATGGAAGGCTAGTTCACCATTTCAGGAGCTTCCGACCTTGAAGCCACTCAGCAAAAACAGTTGGTGTCTCTACACTCCACCAAAGACAGCAGTGAAGGCGTTTGATGTTGCCTCCAAAACATGGTGTCAGAAACTCCTT
Source organism: Psophia crepitans (assembly GCA_013399095.1). Taxonomy (NCBI): domain Eukaryota; kingdom Metazoa; phylum Chordata; class Aves; order Gruiformes; family Psophiidae; genus Psophia; species Psophia crepitans. The sequence continues at coordinate 1,235,259 of VWZZ01002499.1, forward strand.
ATTGTAGCACCTTCTCGCGCCCATTATACAGATCGCTGAATGTGTTTGTGTTCTGAGGAGGCAAAGCATGACTGCACAGAATTCATCTTGCTGCCTTCCAGGGGTAGTCGAAACTAGCCAAAACCCAGCATCAGCATTACCTGGAGCGGGACCCATTGTTTGCTCCGTGTGTGCATCTGTAATCAGTTGTAGTTGGTTCAATATTTGTAGCAGGTTAGAGTTTCATTTGTATTCTGCACACCTCTGCTTTCCCCTCGCTGTGTGTGTGTATATATATCCAGAAAAGCTGCCCGCATATCCTTGGTTTTTTTCCCCCAGGATGACAGATACTGTAACAATGACAGTAGATTAATATCTCCTTAATAAGCCAAATGAACATGACATACAAGGGTGACAGTTCAATTTGCTGCTAACAGATTGTGCCTATCAGAGCCCTTCCATTCCAACTGATGTTTATTTCTGGCAGAGATCATACGGTTCTGGGAGGACCCCAGCTTCCCACCAGCTCATAGACACCCATTAAATACATCAAGTACCACATAGGTGTTACTCACCCGCCTGTCAGGACACTAGCTGCTTGGGAAATTAAATGAGCCTTGACACATGCAATGGAGAAACGCTGTCACTTAGCTGGGCGAAGCAGCAGCATGTATTATTGACTACAGACTGCTGCAGGTCCCTCTCTTTATTGCTTGTTATTTTTTTGTTTGCTTGTGGACTGTTCGCTGCTGAAACGTGGATCAGACACTGCGTCTGTCTCCTGGGGAGGTGCATAAAGAAATGTAATGGGGAGGAAGTGCAGGAGGGGTGATGGTTTAGGTAGAAGCGATACGTTAAATCTTAGTCCCAGAACCGGCTGTGCTTTGAGTTTGTTTGCAGGTGGGATTTCAGGAGGATCTAGTTTCTAATTCTGAAATTCAATCTGCAGGGTCTAATTCAAATCTTTCTTTTCCTGCTTCCTGCGGTATTTCAAATGAAGTAACCGCAGATACTGTACAAAGGGACTGCAAGCCCTTCCGAAGGGTAGTCCCCGCTCCTCCCCTAGGCCCAGCCAGGGTCCGTTCTCTCTTCTGCAGGCTTGAAACGCAACACCTAAGCCTAGGCGGGTGCCACCACCACGAAATTGAAGTAAGGCTCGGAATTTGCCCGGCTGCATTTCTGTGAACACAGTATCAGTGTCTGCAGCCCCGGCCCCAGCAGCCTGCCTGCGCAGTGCCGACAGCTAGCTCTGGCACGGGGGGACCGAGATAGCAGTTGGAGTACTGAAGGCCTGACTTTGTTGCTGATGTGTAAATCTGTCTTCAGCACTTAAAGGTCTGATCCTGCAGCCCTTGCTGCTCCCTGTGGGACCGTAATTGAACAGGAGAGTTTTCATTTGCTGGATGAACCCTAGTTATTTATTTTCCTAGTGACTCACATCAGCCATCTGCCTGCTTTTGTTTAGACACCCTTACAGTGCCCTTCCCACATCTATGAAACTGCTTAATTTTGCAGTCCCACCCAAATATATAAATCACATTTGTAGACCTCTGCAAAGCCCGTCCACAGACAGGGATTGCTCCAGAACCTACTGGCAGGCTCATTTCATCACTCTGGTTTTCCTATGGAACTTTTTTGCACAGCTCCCGGCAGTTTTCTTCGCAGAAGAGATGTGTTTATTTTCGAAAGACAAAATACAAGTAGTTTCAGTGGAAAGGTTTCCAAGATAAAATTAACAATATATTATCAAAACAGTGGCATTAAAAGATATCCATATGATTGTAATTATGAAGCTAAATCCTTCCAAAGGAGGGTTCTGTCATTCCCTATACTTGTTACAATCGCTGTCATACAAACATGTTCGTTATTTTTATAATTTTTTTCTTCTTATTACAGGTTTTGTCATAAGAATAACTCATCAAGGTTTTATGACCAATAAATTCTTTAAATTACAGTCCAAGGATGCATTACTTTAATTTTTTTCCTTCGTATTCTGGTTTTTAATTGCCATGCTATTTCCCACTTGCCTTTTTTAATGAGTCATTAGGCTTAAGGGGAAAGAATAGAATTTAGTCCACCTAAGAGCTTGCATCGAATTTTGGGCACCTGAGAAGGGAAGTGAGACATTACAGGGAGGAAAAAGGTGACTTGTGTGGCTCACAAGAAGACTTCAGATTTCAAATATTAAGGATATTCGAAGCAAAGTAAAATAAAAGTTCTTAAGAAAGCCCCAGACCAGGTATTGTTTATTAAAATGGTTTGAATAATGATTTCTAATAAGAAGGGCATTCAAGATGTACATGATTATTGTAAGACATATGCGTAACTTTTAAGGTGTAACTAGGTCTACTGGGATCATTTCAGAATTGTGAAGATTAAATTTAGACGTGTCCTTAAAAACCTTGTGAAATCAGGACTGAAGAGAATAAAAGGGGATGTCTGTGCTTCCAGAACCTTTTGTGAGCTTCAGGCGTCGCTGTCTGGTGCCTGCAAGTGAGGTGTTGCCTGAGTGCACGTGGGGGTGGGCAGCAGCCGCAGCTCCAGGGCACCCACGGGGTCTCTGTTCTGGCATAAAAGGGAGCACAACCCAGTCGGAGTTTGCTAGAGCCACTGCCCGTTCCAGCACTGCCTCAGGCTACCCGACACGGGCTCCGAGACACCTGCCGTGGTACCTCTGTACGCAGGCTGGGCCCATAAAAACGCCTTTTTGGAAGCAGGATTGGTTTATCGTTGTCACTGTAAATACCCCCATCTCACACGCAGGGATGCAAGCCTGGCCTGGCCTTGCCTTAGGTATCGGAGGGATGCGAGCCCCAAGTGAAATGTTAGCCACGCGTTCAAGCAGTGTAAACCAGTTTCTTCTAGATGCTGCTGGAGATCTGTTCTGCCTGCATCGTGCCTCCTGTGGTACCCTTCCCGGGCGTGCAGGGTGTGCCCATTTCACGCTCCTCCCTGCACCCCTGTACACACCCACGTACAAAGTAGCTGCACGAGCTTCTGCTTAAATTTTGGCAGGATTTTGACCTGGGAAACTCACTTTTCTTTCTTTCTTTACCTTGACAGAGTTCTTAAATTGGTCAGAGATTTTTATGGACCATCATTGGCATAGATTTTTATTTTTTTTTTTAATTTTTAGAGCATTTCAGTTTTGACACAAAGTTGTTAACAAGCCAGCTTCAGGCCGAGCGGAACCCTCGGCTTGCACGCTCAGCAACCCTCTTCACTGCGTTTACCGAGCTGGCACAACTGCTCCGCAGAAGCAAGAAGAGGGTTTAGGAAGTCGGGGTGAGCCCCTTTCCAACTGCCTCCTCATCCTCCTCAGCTTGTTTATGGCAAGGGCTTTGCCGAGCCTCAGCCCAGCCTGCAGAACACTTCCCGGTATTGTTTGACTTGGATGTTTCGGAGGGGAGTCGTCCGACTCTCCCATTTCCCAGTGCACCGGGGCTGCCCCGGGCTCTCCCATTTAACGGTTTTGCAGTGCTGCGGGAGGGCCCTGCGGGGAGTTTGGGGCTTTATTGCGTTTCAGGTGGCGAGGCAACGAATAACCAAAACTGGGAAAAACACGAGTATCCTGCAGAACAGCAGAAGGTATTTAAGGAAGTGGGATATTGGGTAGCGGGCAGATGCAGAGTTAAAATCCTTACTATGGAGAGACGGTCATTATTTATCTCATGGTTGCAACAGGGTCTTGGCTGTGCTAGGCCTGCTGGATGCACACGAAGTTTGTCCGTAGTGCCAGAAGAAGGGGCCCTCCTCGCGACGTGGCACCAAACGCGATGGAAGAGCTCAGCTGCTGGGGGGATAGCAGCCCCCTTAGTGCTGGCGGCTTACACATTTTTTAGGAAGATGTTAAGGAGCGCGTTAAAAGCCCGTTGACTGCGCGCTCACAGAAGCAGGAAAGTGTTTTACACTGGTGAATTCCGTACAAATCTCTCTAGAGGGAGGCAGAGAGCTATTTCTCCAGGAAGATTTGATAGTTTATGTGTGCAGCACAATCAGCAGCAACAAAAAAGCACTCTTTGTCAAGTGTGTTTCAGGTGGCAGCACAGGTTATGCTAGTGGCAAAGTCCTTAAATATTCACCTCCATCACTGGCTCAGCAGGATTTTGCTCTTGCAAAAGCCATATAGCACTTTGCCTGCAATTGCAGCTCCCCCATTGTAGCCCTTCTAGCGCAGAACCAGAGGGTGCTTTGAGGAAACTGGCTCTGAATTGGGTTCTGTCTAATCAAGCCTAGAAGTCACAACAAAGTAGTCCAGTCCTCGCATCTCTGCTTCCAGGATGGCGGCTAATTATTTCACAAATGTGAGTATTATTTAAATGCCCTTCCCAATATTTTTCCTTCCTCTGCTGACCACGAGCAGTTTGCTACGAACGGCTTCTCACACGTATTCAGTGATCCCACCAGGTGCTGGCTGGGGCTTCGTTCACAAAATCACAGATTTTGAAAATTGCAGCCTGTGCTCAATGTGAGAGAAAATCCTGCGTCGCTGAAGCTGATGAGAACCTGCTCGTTAGCCTCAGCCCAGGTTTTCAGAAATTCTTCTCTTCTGCTAGAACAGTTCTGTGTTTTTTCAAATCCTAAACTGCCACAACAGTCTACTAAAGCTGATTTTACTTAGTATCCAAATTTTTGACAGCACAACGTATTTGTGTACCCATTGAGGCCTGTGTTTTTGTGAAAATTAGACTCGTAAAGGACACTGCTCACTGCACGGTGGCCATTTCACCCGTCCCGTGCCTTGGAGACCCCCCCTCGCTTGCGGGCGCTGGCGCAGGTGGGACGGTTCTGGCACTCCTGCTTCTCCGGCTGGTCAGAGCATCACCACCTCCCGCACAGGCAAATCTGAGATGTGGTTCGCCGCAGCGCACGCGGTGTGGAGGGCTGCAACTTGTGAGCTGAGAAAAAGCCGGACCAGTAAATGGTGGGTCACACAAAAAAGTTTGCAGAAGCACTGCCACCAAGTCATCCGAATGCGGTCGCGATGAGAGGCCCGGGGCATCTGCCTGGACGTGTGCAGGCCGTGTTCTCTCTCCAGTCCTAATGTGCATTAACTCTTTAGACCCAATTTTGCTGCAGTTAAAATTGAATATGACTGTTAGTCTAGAAAATACGGCCTATTTCCTTTTACTAGTTAGCTTTTAAAGGTGTTTTACAATTCAAATGAGCCGTGCAATTAAAGGTGACATTGCCAAAACTGGACAGGCTAAAATTAGACATTCCTGCTGTGTGTTAGAGCTTGGCCCACGGTTAGATCATGCTGTCTTTGGGCTGTACCTGTCTGCTCCAATCTTATGAGTCAACAGGATACTGAAATGTTCCAGAATCCTGTTCTTTGTGTTTTTCTATTCTTTCTGTCTTTCAGTATTACCCTATCCTTTCCCTTTAGAGTGTTTAACGCTCAAAGCACACTCACGTACGCACTTGTGCACACACAGAACATTTTTAGCATTTTTTTGCACTGAGAACTGGGAAGCACCTCATTATTATGACGCTTGACTTGACCACCACAAACCCATAGTTAGAACCGACCCCTTTCTTACAGCCCCTGAGTTCGCAGCCCGAAACGCCGGCAGTGGGGCGGCAGGCTCCTGCCTGTCTCCGGGCTGGTACGGCTAGGACCGGCGGGGAGTTTCTAGGTTCGGGCCACGCTCACTTGCATGTGCTTTGGTGCAATGCTTTGGGTACAAGGCTGTTGAGAGAAGGGGCATCTTTCCACCCCTGGATGGGAGCGTGGAGCAGCACAGAGGCTGTCCTGTGCCTCAGGGACGTGTGGGAGCTCATGGGCAGCAGCAGCAACAGTGCCCAAGTACCTGACATCCCGCCTTCTGAATAACCCTATGCATTATTTGGATATGTAATTATGCTGTCCCTAGATAATCAGTGACATGATTACCATTAACACTTAGCAGCGTAGAGCATTCTGCCACGGTTTGGGAACAATGTGCTTGTGTGAAGACTCCTGAAAATTTCTCTAGTCAATAGCTCAAGGTACATTAGGAAGTCAAAAGTGAGGAATATTTCTGAGAAAACGCCTGTTCTTTGGACACAGACTGTGGCCATGAGGAGAATTCTCCTTCATTTCAGGCTCAGCTCAATGGATTTAATAACGGCATTCCTCAAGTCCGTGAAGCCAGTTAAACCCTGATTTAGCCCACTGGAAGCTTAGGGAACCTGAGTTAATTCGCTCGGATCAGTTTCCTGTCAGTACATCTGAATCGCCTGACATGGGAATATTCCCTTCTATCAGGGAGGTGAGGAAAAACAGCTTCTTTCTGGGAAAGTGGGCAAGATTTTAATACCTGCGTGTGCACAGGTACGTGTGTACACCTCAGCGGCAGGCACTGAGAGGGTGTTCAAATTCCGCAGGGGGGAATGGTGCAAAAACCCCAGGATAACATAACAGAAAGTGTATTTTAAGTCAGCCAGCAGAGCTCCCTGGCAAGACAAGATTCCATTCTACAATACATGATAATGTCGTGTTTCCATAGCACATGTAAGGTGCTTTACAACGTGCTGTTTAATTTGTGTTACAAACTGGCGTGGGAATATGCCCACAACGGGGTGGGTTGCCCATCTCTTTCTGAAACGCCTTTCCCCGTGTATCGCCGGACCCCCCGTCACACGGACCCTGCGCGCAGCCACCTGATTCCGCGAGCAGGGAACTTTTTTTAAAAAAAAGAGTCACTTTTTCATGGCACCAGTTACAGGATCCAGCTCCCTTCAGGCTGGGCCAGCCATCCGAATCCAGCCCAGGTCGGTAGTTACGTCTGTTGAGCGACCTGTGTGAGCAGAGCTCTTGGGCTCAGTCCAGCTCCTGGTGGAAAGATGCCCGGGCTGAAATGGCCGTACCGTCTGGCAGCGCTGGCGGCAGAATTAACAGCAGGCTGAGCTGTGACAGTGCCACGGAGCCAGAGCCCGCGCCGCTCTGCCGCGGGTGGTCCTCTCGGGTCAAGGCTGAGACGCGATGGAGGCACGAGGCAGCTCGCCCTGCTTTCTCCGCTGCACGCGTACATGGAAAATGTCTTTCTCCGGCAGTGCTACGGCAGCACCGTTCCGACTCGCTGAGGGGTATTGGTGGGTTATTAGGTTGCTGCTAGAGAGCAGACACCTGAAAAAGTTAAGTCTGACACCAGATTCAGCTCCAACCGTGCAGGGCTTTTCTGCACAAGTGATTCCTGGAGTGAGATATTTGTGGTGTGTTACAGCAGTGCGAAAATAACAAACTAGAGTGCGCGTATCTGAGGACGGAGATAATTTACCATTGGAATCGCCTCCTGAGGGACATGGGGGGGTCTCCGTCTCTTGCAGCCTGTGGATCAAGATTGATGCCTCGTTCCAGAAGAGGTGCCACAACCCAAACAGTTGTTAAGGCTTCGGTGGAGAAATGAACGCGTGACGTTCTCGAGTTTGTGCTGTTTAAGTGATCATCCGGAGTCATCTTCTGAGCTGGCCTTAAAATCTGTGAGTCAGGTGACTCCGGTGGATAGATTGACGTGTGGCAATATTTACTGCAGAGGTTTTATGGTCAGCAGCAGAATGCCCTTCTGTTTATCCTTTAATAGCTGCGGGCTCCCTATCTGAACTCGGAGCTCTTTTAAAGTCCGGGGTTAGTAGGTGTTAGTACTCTCAGCTGAATTCTCCGAGCCCCTCCAGCAGCCATGCTAGCGTGACCTGAGATTTCTAGATACACGCTGGACCCTTACATGACAAGCCCAAAGTCCCCGCAGTGTCTCACCCCCACCTCTGCCATCGTGCCGGCAGGTACAAATACATTCCCTGACAGAAAGATATATAAATCCCAACTGTCAAGAAGCAAAGCAGTTTTTAAACTTTAACGAGCGGAGTAATGGAAATAAAATACAAAGGAAATGGAAGAAAAAAAGAGACTAAAATGTTTTTTATTTTGTTATTCTGCAGGAAAAAGTGTGTACACTAAATAATAAATAAGCCATGCAATGTTTTTACAGCTTCTTTCATGTGTGTGAATATTTGAAACATGCAAAAATGTGGAACAGGCATTTACTGAGGACAAAAGAAGAGAACTTATTTTATGTACAGAGAGCAAGAGGGGGAAAACAGAGAGATGCATGTTTAATGGATTGCTGTTCACAGAAGGGAGATATTTCCAAGTGTGAACATATTTGTAGACAAACCAATCTGACAAGTTAGCTTGGGGATGATGTATTACAGCAGAATTGGCCTGGGAAGCAGAATCGTGTTGTGAGGGTGTTCGTCGGTGTAAACAATGCCTGCTGGGCTTTGGCAGCCCGACTGTCGAGTCTTCCAGCCGCCGTGGGATTGCTCAGACCTGGGCTTTGGTACCTGAGAGGTCCTTGTCCTACCTAGCCAGCAAAAGATGCACAGCTTCTTTTCATACCTTTTTGTGTTTGAAGCCAGAAGGGACCAATAACTGTGACCCCTTAAACTGTTGTTTAAGAGGGCAGGGAGAGCAAGAGGGAGCTGTAGGCACAGCGCTTTCTTGCCCGATACAGACTGCAAAGGCAGCATCAGGACAGGCACGGTGTGAAGAACAGTTGCAGAGCACGCTTTGCAGGGGCCAGAAACCTGACCAGGGACCTGGGCTCCTGTCGGGTGGAGGCAAAGGGAGGCCCTTGGTGGCTGTGATGGATCTCAGCAGGTTGGGGATGGGCTTCTGCTTCGGCCCCGTGCTCCTGCCCGAGACCCTGGGCTGGTCGCTCCCGTCGCGTCCTGTCCCCCGCTCCCATGGGTGACATGGCATGAGCACATCCGCCGTCTCGCCAAGACCGGTTCCCTGCTGTGGGTGTTGGCAGCAGGACCCCAGTGAAGCCATAACGCTGGCAGGGGACTTTCCGACGGGCAGAGGTGACTGCCCGCGCTCACGGCTGAGGGGAGAGAGGAATTTTCACAGCAGTAAGGGGGTGACAGAGCAGGGCAGTGAGTTTATGGGGGCCTTTCTCCGTGGCTAGCTTGGCTCATACCTTTGTGTTTGGAGGTAGCTGAAACCAGAGAAAGAAAGGCCTGTTGCCGTGACTGGCCGGGGCTCGTTACTCACTATTCCGTGGCTTATGGTTTAATGCTTCTTTCAGTGGAATTTTTTTTTCCTCCTGACTTTTGATTTCTTTTTGCCAACTTTATATTTTAATGCGTGTTTTTATGGAAATATTTATAGTGCACATGTTGCATATAAAACACCATCATAAAGCTTTTTTGCTTCAGTCCTGTTGAAATAAATGATGTTATTATTATAATAATTTCATAGGGTTATATCTGTTCTGTAATGAAAAAGACCTGTGGCTGCTTGAACCATCAACCCAGGCAGTTTTTACAGCTTTCTGTAGCTACACTGACCTCATGGAGCTGCTGAAACTTTTAAAACACTCGGTTTCCCAGCTGAGGTGGGCACAAAGCAGAACGAGCAGATAGAAGAAACAGGACATTCGCGTGCTGCCGAACAGCCCGTCTGAGCCCGGCTCAAGGAGCCAGTACTGGCTCAATATTGCACACAACAGTAACGTTATATTTGATGGTACTTGTTATTGCAACAACAAAAATCATGCTAGCGGCTTCACAAACGAGGTGCCGGGGAAACTCTGTCCGGCGAGATAAAGGGATGAGCTGCGCGCCTTCTCCGAGGTTTGCAGAGCACTTGTGCATTGCTGGCTGTTCTGCTCCGCGCTGAAATGTCCAACCTCAGCGTGGCAGGCTCTCGGTGGTGATTCTCAGCAAGGACAGATCTCAAACTATGTCGGAAGGTTGACACACTGTGCCTGGGGAGCAAGTATCAGAATAGGAAGATCGGGATTAAATGTGTGAGCATCTGTTTGTGTAAGTTTATACATATGCGTGTGTATGCACACTCCGAAGTTTTAATGATACGTCTGAAAAAGGTTAGGCAAACAGCTGTGAAGTACTGTGGACTTACAGGAGATTTTAAAAATTAATACTCAGACATGAAAATGCTTTATACAAGAAAGAAACCTTTTAGTAACTTCTCCATCCTAGAAAAAAGTGTGATGAATAATTCAGCTATGCACCAAGGAAACCGATTTGCTGAACAAGTGTAAAATAAATCTGAGGGCGAACTAGGCCGGATCACGTAAATGAAGAATCTAGTTCAGGAATAATGTGAATAAAGCTGGGTACAGCGTGAGAGTCTCTGTAGTACTGTCATTAGTAGCGTTCTTTGTTATCATGAGTCTGATTTAGTGCAGCAGTGCCAAAGAATCCTGAGCACGCTGCTGTTGCGGCTGGTCCGGAGGAAAGCGCTGAGCTTCCAGCGCCTGCAGCCCGGTTCGTCAGGAGACGCGGCAGGAAGGGGTGTCGCACCCAGCCTGGCGGCGTCTGACGTGTTGGGCTGCTGTCAGGACGTAGACGTGGTAACGCGAAGTTTAAATTGACTTTCAGGGCAAGAAAAATAAACACGGAGCGAGGCACTGGAACAGCACGTGAATTCACGTCACTTGTCCATACTATTATCCTGAAGGATTTACCTTAATGTTTATAGATACCACCCAAAGGTGATCTTGAAGAAGGTGGCTGGCGTTCCCTTATCGTTGTCACAGTTCACAGTTTGATACACGTGGTGCCTGTGTGCAACCTCCCGCAGCAAAGTCGGACGTCAGCTGAAGCCCCCTGAAAAGTGGTGAGATTAAATCACCTGCTAGAGAGCTTTGCTAGCTAGAGCTGGATTGCCTGTAGGACAGGACCCAGATTTGTTCTCTTAAGAAATAAATGCCTTAGTTATCCCAAAATAACCCCAAGACGTAAGCCAGTCATGAGTCTCTAATACAGTGCACAGATAATACCATGGATTTAAAAAGAATTTCAGTATCAAAATGCAGATGCACGACATCTGCAGAAACACCCGCTCTGTCCTATTTGCTACATCTCCAAAAGGGACGTACAGTTCACCGGCTGAAGCAAGGTTGCCACCAAAGCTCGAAAGCACGGAGGGCAGCATGATCTCTCTGACAGATCAAGGTCATCCTCGGAAAGTGCTTACACTGGGTACGGTGGGTGAGTTCCAGACAGAGCAAAGAGAAGGTACAGAGAGCGTGGCAGAAGGTGAAACCCAAGTTAAAGCGTTTAGGGGATGGATGGATGGATGGATGGATGGATGGATGGATGGATGGATGGATGGAGAGAAAAAGCAGAAGTTATTTTGATTTGGTCTGAGCCTCACATAAAATGTTTTATATGTTCACAGCATTGAGCCTGATTTACTCTCTAATTTTCATAAATACCACACTCTGTGCAGTTATTATTGCTCGTCCTGTGCCCAGGTATGTGAATTTCCAGGAGCCTAATTCTCCCTTTGAGGAGGAGTTGGGTTCATTCACTCCTAATAACGCTCCGGAGGTTCCTCCTTAGTGAGGGAATCAGAGCTGGGTGAAGTCACTTTAGGTGAGGACCTTTCCCTCTAGCAAAGGCTGCTTAGGTCGCCCCTGATTTTCTGGAAATGGCACGCCTCTCTGGTGCTCGCTGCTTAGGGCCCACACTTTCCACAGTCACCTTCTTTTTGACCTTTATGGTGGAACTGCACGTAGGTGGGGTGAGGAGGAATTTCTATCAGAAAGGGCCAGTGTTTTCTCACTTGTCAATTTGCTTCAGACACAAATTCATTTGCTGCCCTAGAAGCAACCCGGTCAAGGCTGTGTGGTCCATTTGGAAGCCCAATCCTGTTTCTGACTCGTATGAGGCGCTCGGCATAGACTGAGCCCTTTTTCTGCCATCCTATAAAAGAGTTGGGTTTTGCGTACTGCGCTTTGGAATGAGCCCCTCGGAGGAACAGGCTCCATAAAGTTTTTATAACCCATATTTTATAAGGTATAGTGAGTTGGACGAAAGGAGTTTTTTTCGTGTGTATGTGTGTGCACATGGATCAGAGCTAATACACAGGTAATTCAGCCTGGCAAAGGGGGTTGGGCCACAGTCCCGATTTCTGTATGAGCTGACCCCTAGGACGTGGATGAGTGGAAAGTCTCTGGGGAACAGCCCAGCAATGGTTAGAGAGACATCATAGACCCCTGCCCTTTCCGTAGCAGGAGAAAGAACTCTCCTTGTAGCAGACCACCGTGTCCCCGAGTGATGCAGGATGAGGATCTGCCAGCGAAGGACCAGCCTTCTCCAGGTCACATTTTGTGCGTTTGAAGAATTTCTCATAAGAAATACTCAGGGACCGTTCCTTACATAGCAGCTATTTCAACCTTACTCCAGTTACGAAGGATGGTGTCGGTAAACCATCTGGGGGCATGAAAGAGAAAACAGTGCAGGGGATTGCTTCTCTTGGTTTCCAAAATGAGCATTTACTCCAGTAAAACCCAGAGCTCTCGTACCTTGGTGCATCTCTGAGTGCTGGAGGCCCTGTCTCGAATGCTGGGCACACAGAACATTTATGCGTCTTTTTATCTCATGGGCTCCACAACGTGTATTTCAGGTGGTTAACTTTTATTTGGCATTTTTTTCAACCAAATATGTGGATTAGAAATGCCCGCAAACTGTAAGCAGAGAAATGAATCATGGATCTACTGTTCCGAGCCGTCTGCCTGGTAGTTGTGGCACTGATTTAAGGCACGGGCAGGGATTTTTAAGCAAGTGAAAGTGTTTTTGTGATTTTTTTGGTTTAATTGGTTTTGGACGCTGAGACCTGGCCTGTAGTTTCAACTGTTAAACACAGCCATGGAGCCAAGCTGAGGAAATCTGGAGAGCAAGGCTGAGGGTGCGTGTCACTCTGCCTGCTTTATGGCCCCTAGCTCCGGAGGTGAATCCTCCTCTGTGGTCAGCAGGGGAGAGAAATTCCTCCACGAGCATCAGGTTGTGCAGTCAGAAGTTATATCTGGGGGCACGAGGCTGAGCCACACGATGCTCTTAGCACAGCCTGGGCTTGAGCAAAGCTCTGCAGAAACTCGTCAGTCTGGGCACGTGTTTTCAGCTCTCTGCTCCATGTTTCAGGTTCTCTTATAAAACACAGCTGTTTTTCTTGTAGGACAAGTGCCTACTGGTAACTACTTGGCATCTGATTCACATTGACACCCTCAGCTTAGTGCAGGTGAACGTGAGAGTGAAGTAATCCTGAATCAGGCTCCCTACAATCATGATGTTTCAAACGTAGCCATTTAAAATAGTTTTAAAATTTGAATTTTAAGGAGTCATATGTTCAGCCTCAAAGACTAGAAATGTCTCCAGCCTCCTCCATGCCTTCTGCCACAAAGATGACCACAAGCCTGTTGCGACCGCGTGACTCCAGCAGCACCAGGCAGAGCGCAAGTCCTTGGCCCACTGCAATGCACTTTGCGGTGTGTACAAGACGTGTAAAAAGCTCCTTGTGACTCGGTGTGGAGCTCTGCTCTGGAGGAATTTTGGAAAGTTGTCTGTAGTCCTACAGGCTGCAAGACAGGAGAGAATTTGCTCCCAATATTTTGGAGTTAAAAAAAAGCCCAACAAACCCCACATCATTCTGCAACAGTAATTTAGACGTGGTCAAGATTTTAGCAGTTGTAAGGAATATTACCTGCCATAAAGTATGAATGGTGTTGAATTTACAAAAAAATGCCTGATGTAAAATCATACTGTCAGGAACAATTAGCCATGGTGCATAAAAAACCTCTTACAGAGATTACACTTCCCAGATTGTTTTACAGAAAAACTTTGTGTTAATGTTATGCTTTGAATGCCTTTTGCCGTGAAACATTTAAGAAACAACAGTTTATAGTCTCTGATCTTTATGGTTTGGAAGAATGAACACTCTCCTCATGTTAGGCCAAATTGATGTTTTAAATTCAGGAGAAACCCCATCATGTTATAAAAGGGAGAGAATGTCCTGAGAAGAAAGTGGTCAAATCATTCCAAGATGTTATGGGTTTAAGGGTTTTTTTCAGCTTTTTTTCCTACGGAAAAATTTTCATGATCCTGGGCATATGGTCAAAAAACACAGAAGTGAGATATTTTTAGACAAGCACATTTGGTATGAAATTACCCACTCGAGTGTGCACAGGGACAACCTGGTCTGTGGGACAGTGATGCAGACGGGTGTCCCTGCTCAGGGCTGTTGGACCAGACACACTTCTGCCACCGCACAGTGCTGGGGCTCGGGGCCACAGGAGGCGAGGCTGAAGGTCCTTCCCTTCTCCTGCACTAGCTGGCCCGATGTGTTTTCTCTGAGAGACCGCGTGTGTTCCCCGGGCCAGCTCAGGGGAGAACCGCTGCGGGGATGTGCGACCGTCTGGGGACAGAGCTCCCTCTGGTAGAAGCAGCAGGACTGAGAACATCCAAGTGCCTGCACAAAGCAGCGCTGCTCCACCGCATCTCCCACTCTCTGGCCCTGACATATCCACGACAGGGAAAGGGGCTGAGAAACGGGGTTGTGCAGGCAGGTGAGGAACCCTCCTGTCCCCGCACGCCAAGGAGCGGTGCAGGCAACGGGCAGCCCTCACCCCCGGCCAGCTCTTTCGGGGCGCAGTCACCGTCCATCCCACCATGCCACCAGCCAACAACCCCTGTACATCTCTGGGGCCCAGTCCTGCAGCGCAGACTCGTTTGAGTGATTCGGGATCCAACTTTCTAAGATCCGCTTGTGGTTCTTTTCCAGCCCTGTCAGCACTGCGGAGCCAAGGCATCCCTGGCAGCTCAGGCTGGATTCTGTTTGGCCTCACGCATCATCACCAGTCTTGCCAGTTAATTCAGGCGGAGGGTGATGATGTGTGAGGCAGAAAAAGCACAGCCTGGCCTTCAGGTGCTGGGCACAGTCACCACAAAGGCAGTCAGGAAAATGCTGTTTCCATTTGTACACTTGAGCGAGCGTGACCTGGGAATCCTTGAGGCTGGAACAGATCCCGGACCGCAGCGAGGTTTACCTCTCGGCCACAGATGCGTTTGAATTACTGAGAAACTGCCAGGGGAGGCGGTTTGTGTCACTGTGGGCTGTGCTAACACCCGGATGGCACTTCAAGCCCAGGTGAGAACCCTCAGAGGGGCTTTTTGCAGCTTGGTGAAACAGTGAGTCCCCACCTGACAGCGCCAGCCCCTGCTGCTGAGGGTCACCTCCCTAAATCCCCGTGGCCAGCAGTGGGACTTCCCTGGTGCCTTTAAGCTGAGACATCGGGGCTGACCAGACTTCGGTTGTTTTGTCGGCTGCCCTGGAATCTGCTGCTTGCCCCAGCATGGAGGGCAGCAGGACAGCTCTCCTGCAGCAAGCCCTGTGCCCCCTGCTCTGGTGGAAGAGGGAGATGTGATGCCTCTGGCAATGCCTTTCTACTGCAGGGACGAGCAAAAGGACTTTCCCCTGCAGTGCCAGCAGTCCCCCCAAGCCCCCCCGTGCTCCCCACACACCCGGGTACGCACAGCCCTGCACTGACTCCGGGGCGTGCGGGAGGCTGCGGGAGGGACACATCAGTGTCACTGTGTCAGGGACCCACCTATCTCCTTTGTGCGTGTCTGTGGCGGTGGAGGGGTGTGCACATGCCTGCGCGAAGGTGCCTACGTGGAAGGTTTTGCTTTGGGTTTGTTCTGTTTAAGGGGTGCCCTAGTCTTGGTGGGTGTGTGACTGTTTTTAGGAGTGGCCCGCAGTACCCTGGCGTTAGATTCATAGATGCATACCAAGATGAACTCTGTGTGGTGTTTCCAGTTCCCACTACCCCGTATTAGGAGACACGGGACCAAAACAACCACAAAAGCCTGTGCAAAGAACACCATATAAAATGCCGACCAGGAAACAGATGGAGGCATGATCATCAATAATGCTTAAAAGTCATAATCCACACAGTTTCTGGCAGGAATGGAAAAGCAAACCACACAAGATCCTGGAGTATGTGTGCAGGTATGCGCCGAGTTTATCCTGGCGCAAGCCAAAGTATGGCCTAATAAAAAGTCCACGTCTGACCTCGTGTGCTGTTCTTTCGAGCTGACAGAGGAAAGGTTTATCAGGACGGCCACCAGACTGCGTCCAGCTTTGCATTTGTAGGTGACTGAGGCAGACATCGGTCCGCGTACGCGTTTTCAGTGGTTGCTGGCATCACATGCAATCACAGCCCTACAAACACTAACACATATGTAACGAGACCAGTGTAAGTAAAACCAGTCAGATCACCTTGTGAGTCCGGTTACTCTTCTGTTTGTAGGTCCAGGTTTGCATCCGACAGAAAGAAAAGGGTGAGAAGGAAGGCATGCATCCATGGGGAGGGTGTGAGCTTATCGAGAACTTTTCTGTACGTGTGGTGTTTAGAGTGACTCACGCTGCTGAGGACAGCCAGGACTTGATCCAGAGCTGACTGATATCGATAGCAGTCTTTCCCCTAACGTTAAGGAAAGCTGGACCTTCAGGATTGGTACTGACGGCCTGTGAGGAGTGCAGTGCTCAGGCAGCGGGATTGTACGCACGGAAAATCAACCCCAAGCTCTCCTGGAAAGGCTACTGTTTGCTCGGGGGTTTTTATTAGTTTATTTATAGAACCTAAAAGTCTCATCACAAAAAGCTTCACAAGACAGATGGTGGTACTCAAACCCAAAACACCTCAGTTGCGCTTGTTTGTTAAATACTTACAACACAAGAAGGCAGATGTGCGTTAGGCACTGCGCCTTTAAGGTGGGATCCCTCCAGAGTAACGCTGGAGCGCCAGGACTACTTTCAACTTCAGATTATGTGATATATTAGTTTGGTCTCAGAAGCCACAGTGCTTCCTTATTTATGTAGCTTTGATCTAAAAAGCTGTTTATTTATGTTTTATTGAACTATAAAACATCCAGTAAACATGTCTTATGCTTTTTTAATGTTCTACATGAATTCTGTCATGAAAATGTCAAGGAAAAATAATGAAGATCTTTATTGTGTTGCTGCTGGTGTCTTCCTTTGGAAGTTCTTATACTTTGCGTCTCTGTTCATGCGACTGTAAAATTCATGAGGCCTGCAGATGTCTTGCCTGCTAAGCATCTGGGGGAGAAGGAAGTTTTTCATTATGAAATCCCAATGGATACACTACTGAGGGCATTATGAGAACGTAATGATTTGATGTTTCTCTTTGGGTGCCACTTGATAGGGTCTCTATCGTAATTATCTGCAGATATTAATTATTGTTGTGGGAATTACTTTCTGTGCTTGGCTAGGAGTGAGACCCCTGTCCTATAGGCATGCTCCTTATCCGCAGTATCTCTCTGTAGCCAACAAACTACTGTGAAATCACGATCAACACCTGGGGCACGGGCCCTCAGCCCTAATTGCACAGAATCCCTGCAGTGTGCTTGGATAAGAGGTCCTAGGTTTTTAGAGTATCAGTAATAATCCCAAATTACATAGCAGCGCTTCCTTCCTGGTTACAGTATTATCAATGTTGGTTTAACAGAGCCAAGAAAGAAATTTCTAAGTTCAACATGGGCTTAATTATTCTGAGCTCTACACTGTAGTTTAATCTAGCAGACAAAGAATTAACCTTCTCTGCTAATTAGCTGAGGAGAGGCCCAGGTGAGCTGCAGGTTGTTTCCTGGCTGTGAAAGCCAGGGGAAGCCAGCTGTGGGTTGGGTGGTGTTTCAGGAAGCTCTGATAAAGGGGACTGTGGGCACACCTTCTCTTCTTGGCTGGTGCTCCTCTTGCTGTGGAGGCTCCATGCTGCTGGAGCTTTGGCTGGTATGTCTAGGCCTTTCCTCTAGGAGCCCAAGAGTTTCCTTGACTCTGTTAACTGCCTGCCCCCACAGTGAGAGATGTTTTGAGAGGTCTGTGTCTGGTGGTTTGTATGGGGAGGAACTTTCGTGAGCTGGAGCTTTGTGGTTTGTGCTGGGCAGTGTACTACTTGCCTTTGCAATGCAATGCTCTCTGTCTGTTGTATGGGGGTTTTGGGAAGATGGGGGAAGTTCAAGTTGTGTGAGGTCTGAAGTGGGTCATAAGAAAGTGAGAGGGACCCTTTGGATGTCCTCTTTTAGACTAGACATAAGAGCCTCATGAAAGCCAGTGTATCAGGAGTTAGTACACTGCCTAACTCTCTCACAAACTGATGCTAGCATTGCTGCACTATGTCTCACCTGTACTTCAGCAGTGTAGTTGTTGCTCATCCATGAGCAGGCAGCAGCTAGCCCTTCTGGAGGGGTAAATGGAAGTGTATTCCTGCAAGGTCAAGAGGGTATGGGTCAAGAAAAATCTACCCCAGATGCTGGAGCTGTTATTCTTTTGTGTTTTTCAGTTTCACTTTTATGGAATCTTGGTGTCGACATAGATATGTGGGAGTTGGCAGTACTGGGACGTGGGCTTGGGGCAGGAGCTGGCTTTGGAAAAAGGAATGGGTACAAATTAAAGATTCACTTTTCTGGGCTATGTGTGAGGAGAATACAGGGCTGGTAGAGTGGCCAAGAAAGGATGGAAAGTCAAGTTCTCTTTCCAACACCCATTCTCACCACCTCTGTTACTTATGGTAATATTTTTTTTAATTTAAAGGATTTGCGTCCTCCTGCCACACAGAAGACCGGAGTGCTGTCAGAGAAGCTGAGCAGGTTAGTCGTGTGTGTGTGAGAGAAGGGAGTTACTGACGCTGGTGATCATCAGTGAGAAGGTGTGGGAATCTGGATTACTTCAAACCTGAATTATTGTAGTTTGTTGTTTTGAAAGTGTAATATCATGCCAGTCAGGATCTGGGTGTCATGTTGTTAGTTCTTTCTCTACAAAATGTGCTCCTCGAGCTTCTCCGAGACCAGTGTGCACAAGTCCCTTTTGAGGTTCTGAAGCAGGAGTGGTTCAGAAATGTGAAAGTTTGCTTCCTTTCCATTTGAACAGAGAGCAAAAGGCTAATTCCATTTTACAGTCATCTTTGTACCAATATAGTTTGTATGTTGCATTTGACCTCCTGTAACAAGGTTAAACCACAAGGATCCCCTTGAGAAGTTGCTATTCATCTTTTATATGTGAAGATTTTCAAGTATAGAAAGGGGATAAACCTAATACGGTGTTTAATGGAAAAAAATTATGACACCAATAACACATCTGTGTCTGTAATTTCACAGGTTTTCTTTCTGTATATTTTTATATGTATATATGTATAATTTAATATCAGCCTCAGGGTTGTGGTCTCACATGTCATCAGCTTGCAGGAAACTGGATCCTTGGACTAAGTATCAGATGAGTTGCTAATGTTTGGAAAAAAAGCAAAAAACATGCTTTAGGTCTCTGGTTTATGGCTGTTATTGAAGTAAGAATTTGTGATTGTAACCTGATGCTTGCCTCACCAACATGTTTTCATTATTGTCTGGATAATTGAAAGTCCAGGCAAATTTGGATGTTAGGAGATATTACATGTGAAGGTCTTGGTGCTCAGCACAGCTGAATGTTGAGGTGGTTCAAATTAAGGATGACTATGTTTCACCATTTTATGCAGGCTTAAAGATTGTTTTATTCCCCACCAGCACCAGCCCAGACGTGGGCTGATTAACATGTACTTAGTTTATTTCCAGGTCTGGTTATCCAGCACACCCCGGCTGTCACACACCCGCTCTCAGGCTCTGCTCGCTCGTGACCAGAAGTGTGACTTCTCAGGCTGATTTTGCAGCAGTTCGGGGTGAACTATCCACAGTAATGCAGTATTCCCTCATTGTGTAAGGAGGTGTGGCAGGGCTTGTTGTGGGGAGAGCTTTGAGCAGGACTCTGCTACCTGTAGAAAGAACCTGCTGTATCTTCATCGGTCTGCAAAAGGGAGTTTTAAACACTTCTGTCCATATCTAACCAGTTCTTGTAGAACTTCTGCTTGGTTTTGTTTGTTCATGTGACATGGGTGGTCCTGGTTCAGTTTCTGGGTTCCAGGACTTAAAAAACCCAGAACCTTGGTTTGCTGGCAGGAGTCGACATTTGTTGAAAATCATCAGAGTTGAAAGGACAGATGATGGGGCCCTAACCCAAAAGGTGGCCCTCTATGTCAGAGGGAGACATGGCAAGGGCACCTCTCTGCCATAGTCCAGGCCTGTTCCTGTTCCGTGGGTAAACACATGATTTAAATCCACAAGATTTATGGATCTAGCAGTTTCCCCACTACGTTAACTCAAGAGCCGACATACGCAGAAAAAGGTAAATGAGGTTTGCAAGCTAATCCCCATTAACTGGGCATAACTGGAAAATTAAACCAAACAAAAACTTTGGGTGGCTTTGAAAAACACCATGGGACTTTTCTGCCAGATTTCTGAATCCTTTAATTAGATGCACGTGTCTCTGCTGACAAAAAAACAGGACTTGATCATTCATTAATCTTCACACACAAGGGGCAACTAGTTCCGTGCGGCGTTCAGCCACAGAACAAGCAGACACTGGACGATGTGAAAGCAGACCTGCTTATTGCTAACCCACCGTTTGGGTAAAAAGCCTTTGAACAATTGGGAAAAGCTAACTCCATGTTTGAGTTCTGCAAGGAACTAATTACTTGCCTGGACTCTACCCACATACCAGCTTCAGCCCCCATAAATCCACTGAACAGCAGGCATCCATGAAAGTCCTCCACACTTCTTTTCTGAATCAGGTTCTTTATGTATATCTCAACTTGCTTGTGGAAGATTCATGGCCCAAGCTGCCTTAAGTATTTTTGTTATGAATAGGAACCCTTAAACATTTCCTTCTCATTTAATTTATCATTTTTTTTTCAGGCTTTCAACACTGGGTACAAGCTAGAAATAATGGGAGGCAGAGTTTGTCCCTGAGGAAAAGTGACTTAAAATAATAAAGTATACAGTGGGAAGGAGAGGAACAAGGGAAATAAATTAGCCATTTACAAGGTGGGAAGGTTTTTGTCGTGCGGCTGCTACGTGGCATCCCGGTGTCTGAGTGTTGACTTGACTCCATGTTGAAGTATGCTGTTAGGCACAAGTAGGGAAAATAGTGAAAAGAACAATGACAATTGTAGCGGCGGTGTTCCGTCCTCGCTGCCGGCGTTGGGACGTGGAGGTGTGCGGGGAGGTCGTTACTCCCTGTTGAAATGTCTCATAAGGATGGCCATAGCCAGAGATATATGCAGCTCAGTAGTTCTAGTCCTCCAAGGTTCGTGTTAATAATTAATTATTAAGTACTGGTGATTTACTTACACTCTCACTGGCGGTTTTTTCGCCGTGTGGGCTGGGAAAGTCAAAGCTGTGTTTTGAATTAGGGGTTCAAACAAATCTGCTCAGCTCAAGAGGAAACAGAGTTGAAAACACTGACTTCCTCCCAGTCAGGTATCACAACAATAAACCTGTTGAGATTTCACTGGAAATGGATTGTGGGTTTGCTAATACTTCTAGTAAGTCACATTTTACAGCTTGGTATGTCCTTCCATGACAGAGCACAAAACCTCATGCTAACAGTGTCTTTAGAGCTTAAAATAAAGCTGTCTTTGGAGTAAATGCTTTGTTTACTGCGTCTTGAATGGAATAAGAAATGGCAAAATCTGAGGAAATGCAGATGATGTATAAAATAGGCTGTTCCAAGCTATACATAAATCCCTTGGATTATACAGAGAGGAAGACGGGTATAATAATGTCTACGAAACAAGTACGAAATGCAGGTCGTGACCAATTGCTTCACGAGCAGTTTGGCCCGCGAGTAAAATAACGGGCTACTTTTCTCAGCTGCTGAAAGCACTGTTTTCAGGGGCAATTTGGTTCTAAGCATTTTCAAAGGGAAATTTTATCCATCCTGGTTTTTACTGTGTTCTGTGTACATGTGACATATGGACTTACAAATGTGCAAATCGCCACCAGAGCAAGAATGATCCTTACTGTTAGGAGATGTTGTGCCTGATGTAAATTTTCTGGAGTTTCTTGTTGAGTCAAATCATGCTTTTTATAAAGTCAGTGACAAATCTCCAGTTGTCTTTGGGGGGGGAACAGGTCTCGTCTTGTTGGTGAGCCCAGCTTCCTACGTGGTGCCCGCAAGTCAGTTCCTCTGCTTCTTGGATGCTCCAGCCTCTCTGTCAAGCTAAGTGTGGGAAATGAGGTGCCCGCATGAAATGTGGTTGCCTTCCCAGAAGTCTGGGCTTATCACCTCCAGGGCTGCTCTGCTTTCCACTGACTCAGAAGGAGAACATTTTTCACTGACTGTTCCAAACCAGCCAGGGAGGTTGAAGACAGCCTATATAGTTTCATCTAATCTGATGCTGGAACTCAGAAAGCATTGCATTGGTTAGCTGTGATTCAGAACGTTAACCACTAAATCAGTTAGAGGAATTTATAATTCATTTCAGCTATTGCAGGATTTAGTACAATAAGATCATTATTGCCTTGAGATATCCTGCAGGTCGTTAATTTAAATTAGAAATGCCTTCAAACAGGATACCGTGCACAGCTCCCTCCATAGATTTTCAGAGCTTAAATAAGCTCAAGAAATACTTCCTGGCAGAACTGTTTTAGCAAACGTGAATCGCTGCTTCCAAGCAGTGTAATACCTCGTTGCTTACTGCTGTCAAAGGTGGCATTGCAGCAAGTGGCAGATGCATTCTTAATTATGCTAATTATTATTGCTGGTTTTAAAGGACTAAACTCTTCCATAACCGGATTGTTCTTCAACGTTCTTTTAGTGATTTTTGCACTACAGAGGTGTAGTTTGTTGCTTGCATAACTGGATTCTGACTAATCACTGTTAGTCTGACCTTGTAAATGAGGTGGACGTCTACTGTGAAGGACAACTCTTACAGTAGTGGTACAGGGCTGTGGTAGGGAGCAGTAGTTGGCAGGAGAACCTTCCATGACTGGAGATGGCAGTTGAGCTGGCGAGGTGCTAAGGTCGATGGAAGGACTGTGACCAAGCTACATGAGATGGGCAGAGCTGTGAATGCAGATTGCAAAATGCTTTAAATACCTGAGGCTGCAGAAGGCTTCTAGTGCAAACAGAGGGCTGGTGTAAAGGCAGCCTTGAGAGTCAGGTGATTGGCTTGTGCTGGGGATGGAGGTGTTAGTATGAAGGCTATCGGTAGAAATTCTTTGCCAAGATGAATTGATATGGCACCAGTCACCTTGAAAGGTAGAGTTTACAATTTATGCTCTTGAATGGAGAGGACTTCTCAAATGGGAGGGTTGTTTTCACTGTGCAGTGAAAAAAAAAAAAAGAACAAACCGACAAACCAAAACTGAGGTCTTTCACTCATAGCTCAAACCACCCTTCTCGAGTGCGACACAAACAGCCCCTCATTGGGATTCAGAAGGACTTAGTTGAGACCAGATATAAACCTCCCAGCTTCACCCACTCTTGGGGAAGGTGCAGAACTCTCGGTGCTGCTTTCTCAGTTTCCCCCTCTTGTTGAGGGTCTGAGGAAGAGTGAAGTTCTCTCCCTGGGAACAGCAAGGACAGGATGTCGTCTGTGTGAGGACCACCATGTGATGCCTTCTTTCTGAACCTGGCAGTATGTGGAGGGCTTTTTGCTGCAAAAAGAAAGGGAGTACTAGCTTGTAATAAATGGAAGGTGCAGCTTGTTATTCAGCATCTCTAACAAAATTATTTTAATTAAAAAATTCATTTTCTGCAGTGTGTTTTCTCCCTGCAAGAGAGAAATGTGTCCACACATCTGGGGTGCGGACATGGACGTGCAGTAAGTGGAGCTCTGTGCCTTGGATTTTGCAGCCACCCTCTTTTGTGCTGCTCAATACCTGAGCAATCTGACTTTAAAAAAACTTACCCCAAAACTTAGTATGAAAATGTGCTGCAGGGATCAGCAGGAAAGACTCAGCGGCATTGAAACTAACAGTTCTGTCAGCTACAAATTTCAGTTTCTTAGTTGTTTCAGACAACTGTTTCAGCCTTTGATTATTTTTTTCCCCCTTGCCTGAATTTTCCTATTCAGAATTAGGATTACCTCACTTCCATGGTTTCTGTTTCACCTGGATTTTTGAGCAAAGGACTGCATCGAGCTGTCAGTGCTACAGGCATCTGGAGAAACGCAGCGTTTGGGTCTGAGCATCCAATCTGATGATTGTAAACTTATCTGGGGAAGTGTGTTCAGTGAGTGTTAGATGATCACAGAACAACCATGAACTCGGGCAGCTCCGAAATCCTCTTAGGACTGGGGTAGGACCTCGTAATTTCTGGGAAGCAACTGCTCCTGCGTTTGTGCCCTGGTTTTAATGTTTGGTATTTTCAAGGCTTCCTGGGCATGTTATTGCTCAGCAGTGGAAGAAGAGCTTTTGCTGTCTGGTCCCCATGACATGGTCCAGCTTGTTTCTTAGAAAGCTGAAAGTCTAAGTGGAGACTGATGGCTGGTTGTAGGTATATCTAGGTGGTTTTTTTCTCTTTCTAACCACCTCTGCGCTCCGGAGCTGCCCCAGTCCTCCCTGTTGTCTTCCCATTTCTTGGCTAAATGGGGAAAGGAAAGCTCCTTGGCAGCTTGCCATGCCGAAACCCCCCACCCCTGATTTATTATCACTGAAACCAGCTGCAGATGTTGGCTGGGCCAGTGCTCTGCTGCCAATTAGGGAGTCTCATGCAGCGATTACTGTGCTGTTTGCCTGGCATTCAGAAAAGGATATGGCTGAAGGGAGTGGGTCTGTGCAATAAAAACAAATTTTAAAACTATGAAAAATAAGTTTCACCTAGGCAGGTAGCGGCTGGAGCAGCATTTGGTGGTAGGGGGAGCCCGGGCCAGATTTCGGGGACTTCATACGAGTTGCCATTTTGTAGGTCTTTCGCTGTGCTAATGAACCCTAAAATTCCACACTGAGACCCACCCGGCCCGCGCGTGCCTGTGTGGTTTGGGGGCTTGAAATTTATCTCGGGTTCACTGAAAGCCTGTCTGAACTGTTCCTGTATTTAAAAGAAACTTTCAGTAAAGCTCCCCCGAGCTTTTGGTAGCTAACAAAATCTCATCTCAGCCCGCCTGCGTGGGGAAGCGGCCTTGAGAGCTGTGCGCTTTGGTGCTGAGGCTGTGCTACCTGCTGCCCGTGTCATGGTGAGAGAGAACAATTTTCAGGGAACTCTTCTGTGGAAATAACATTCCTTATGACTGTGGAAAAGGGGAGAACAGGCACAATACTGAAAATGTTTGTGAAGTGCGTACCAGTCTCAAGATATGTTGTCTTCTGCTGTTAATCCGATGTTTAAATCAAACTGGGCACAATCTAGATAATCTAGTTCAAAATCAGTCTGATATAAAACATGATCACTTTTAATACCTTTATCCTACGTCCTTTATCCTGCATTTTTAGTCAATGATACTGTTGCAATTTCAACAATAATTTCATAGTACTTGTCTAAAGCTCTGTACTTCAGCAGAACAAAGTCTGAAAGGTATTCTGCTACTTACTTTTTCAGACCTTCTTAATATAGGGTTAATACTTATGCTGTGTTCTGATGCTTTCTGCAATGAATAAAATCCAGAAGAACATTAACATGCCTTTTTCTAAATATTTACCCTTTATTGAGTGCCCTTGTCCATCTTTTTAGATGCTCACTACGATTTAAGTTAATAAGAAATAAGTAGAAAAAAAATATTGGACTATTAGTTTATAAGTCTTGTATTTTCAGATCTTGATATTTGATTTTAAAAGTAGCTGCTCGTACTGACTTACTCGGGTATCAAGAGCTGAGCGCTCCAAATTAAATGCAAAAGCTAATCTCAACACTTGACCAATTGGAATGAATTCCTTACATAGACAAGCAAGATCAGAGCCCATTAGCAACCAATATTAGATTAAATGAGACTAAACATTACATAGTGTGATTTTACTTCTAGGAGTAGTGTATTATTGCTATAATGCAAAGCACTTCTTCACTGCAATGTGGTTCGAGTGTTTAGTCTCTCCCCGTGGCTCCCTGGGTGCTGTGCGCAGGATGCATGAAGGAGATCCCGCAGTTCCAGTGGCTTATCTGGGGAGCAATCTGATGCAATGGCCCCAGAAGAACAGAGGGATGAAATCTGATAACCAGGCTTTACTCAAACTTAATAGCAACATAAAAGACTTTATTTTCTCTTTTAAGGTTTGAAATGTATTTCGCTATGAAAATGCGGTGTTACGTTACCGTAATGCACAGAAGGATTTTGCAGGCAAAGCCTTCCATAAAGCTTCACGGCTACTGTATCCTGTGGAAGGTTGGGGTTGGTAGAGTGGGATGCTTGAGAACGGCCAAAAACCCCACAGTTAAAGCAGGAAAATAAGTTTGGATGCTGGTAAAGGTTCCCTGCTAATGTCACTTGACGGAGCTAGCCGGCTCTCTCCGGGCCAGACTGGAGAAGGGTCCTCCCCATTGAGATCACACTGTCTTTTTTCAGTGCGTGGGAGGAAGCACAGGATGAATGTTTATTTGTTTTGTCTTTGTTTTGTGAAACTGGAAATTGATTCCTTCCAGTAGGAACTGCTGTTTGCCAGTGGGGCAGATTTGCTGTGTTGAATGTTGCTGCTTTGCTGAGTGAGAAGTTGTGGCAGGACTGGCAGAAAGCTGGGTGGCTGCTCTCATTCACACTTGGGAGAAAGCGAGAGGACCTAAAAATTGTCCACTGGATCTCATGAGGGAATTACGGGATGCTTGGCCAGGTGAGTCTTACTCAGATTTCAGGAAACCTTGAGGAAATATAACAAAAGATCCCCACAAACTGTTTCCTTTTCTGTGTGCATTCTTGGGAGAGAAGAAAAATAAAATAAAAAACCCTCACCAAAAAACCCCACCTCAACCAAAAGCCACACAACAAACCAGCACCAGTCTGCTCCTTTGGGCGCTCAGGATTTCTGCAGGGGAAGCACTGGCAGCTCTCAGTCAATGATGAAAGTGGAGCAAAGCGAATCCCACGTTCTTCTGCAATATTTTTTTTTTTCAAACAAAATGTGATGCTCTGGCGCTACACAGAAATGTTGCCAAAACCACATTACATCAAAATGCTTCGTGAAGCCAAGTCAAATTTTCCTGAATTTCTGTTTCAGAAGAAAAGTGTAAGTGAAAAGCTGTAGCAGGATGGAGCGTGCGGTGTTCATACTATTGTCAGGTGTCACTATGGATTTTCAGTGATTTCTTCTAAAATTTGTGTTTTCTGTAGTACAGA
This sequence comes from Psophia crepitans, assembly GCA_013399095.1. Lineage (NCBI taxonomy): Eukaryota > Metazoa > Chordata > Aves > Gruiformes > Psophiidae > Psophia > Psophia crepitans. The sequence continues at coordinate 1,262,174 of VWZZ01002499.1, forward strand.
ATGAAAATACACTGTTAGAAACTTGAATGTCTTTGAAGTAATAAAATATTTCAATCAATCCAGGCTTTAAATTATTTGATTTTGCTGTGTTGGCGTTTTGCTCCCATCTAAAAATCCATGAATTTTAACATCCCAGAATTCTTTATGAATTGGAACTCCCTCTTCTGCACAAACCTGATCTTCCCCTCCTGTAGTGTGGTGCAAAAGCCTTTCTCTTAGGGGGAAACGTGTGGTTCATACAAACACTGTAAGCTCGTGCTTGTAGGCTCCTTGGGCAGGTGGTCCCAGCCAGCAGCATGGTCTGCGCATGGAGTCGTGGCTCCAAGGATCTGCGTGCTCTGGAGCAAAGGCAATAGCACTGAGTGTGGCTAGGCACATACGGAGGGGTAATCAACCCCAAATCTTGAGTAGTTTTTTTTAAGATGAGGTGAATTGGGCCATCTATCTTCCCATAGGTGGAGGAGTGATTTGAGTAGTTTAGTGAGTAGTTTAGACCAGGCACCTAGTTATCTGGGTGTTAACGTGTGGTGGGGATGAATTCCCACTAAGTGGTTTGCATAGGGTCCAAAGGACATCGTCTGCAAAGGAAGGAATGGTCTTGGATCTCCCAAATCCTAATAAAGTGCCTTAACTATAACATTATTATTTCTTTTGGTAATTGTGGTATATGGAAGCATTTTATTAGTACGTGGCTTTGGACAAAACACCAAATATTTGAGCAGACCAGCAGCAGTTGCACTTGTAGTGTTTGGTAAAACTGAAGACAATATTTTAGCACTTGGTGAGCCTTCATGGGTGATTTTAACCTCTGCAGCTTTTAATAGAAAGTAAACGGCAACTGGAACAGTGAATTTGACAGTAGGTCGTGGCTTTTCCGTGGCGCACGAACAGGGCGGGTGTGCAGCTTCAGGGTGCGAGGGACAGGATGGCTCCAGGGTCGGGGTCGTGGCTCGCAGGTATCGAAGGGCTCTGCTCCCGGGGAGGTGCCGCCTGGCTGAACACCAGCAGCAGCACACACCGCTGCGCCTGCAGGCTGCGTGCTAGATGTGAACCAATAAACACAACCCCGTAATGTACAGAAACAGAGGCTGCGTAGTTAATGGTGAGACTCTTGCCTGCTTTGTACAGCAATCTTGCATTTACTAGCGTGCTACGTAGTGTAAATTCACTGTAATTATAGACTGTCAGAATTCATGTTCATATTTGCAAAGTCGGGATAATTCTCCTTGCGGGATTTGTGCTTCTCAGTCAAAACAGGAATAACTTTCTTTCACGGCATACAGCTTCATAGCAGGATAAAAGTGGCGAGTGAAAGAAGTGCATCTACTACAGCTTGTTCACCTAGGCATTATTCTGCTACTAACAATTAATTTTAGGCAGATATTGCAAGAGAGACCGAGTGGGAAAAACGCATTGTAAAACAACACGGGGAAAACTTTCACCCTAACGAAGCGCGGGAGTGTAATCCCTGCTAAAGAACAGCCTTAGCAAAACTGTCACTAACAAGAGAGGAGCCAGGAGAAGTTGGTGGGCCAGGCGTGACTGGAACATCTCATCAATGCACTGGGTTTAATTGAGTTCTTTCACTGCTTATACAGTTTTAATAACATTTGGAGGTGGAGAAGTGAAGGCAGTGGCTTCTGTTTCTGATAGATTCCTTTGCACTGAGATTTAATGGATTAGCCAAAATGATGTGAAAAAATGGATCTCTGATTTATTACCTGCAATTTTTCGCTTACTGCAGCATTTTTTTCCCTTCAATCAGTGTTTTCCACCCTGTTAAAGTCTTGTGTGAATAAGTGCTATGTTGTGTTTCTGGATTTGCCCGGAGGGCTCATCAGACGACCCTTTGCCTACAGTCCCCACCAGGCCATTTAAACAGGAAGTTTAATTTTATAGTATTAAAAAAGAGAAAACGGTACTTAATTATCTGGCTGTGAAACAGCAGTACTCTTTCTTAATTTTAGTAGCTAATAAAATGCTGTTCCTGCAGTTAACTACTTCTGGTCCAAATGCACTACAATTTTGGCTATTTGAATAGAATATTTTATGAACTGTTATATATTGCACTACAGTTTTTAAACTCCACTATGACATATTTCTCTCAAGATTTATTAGCATTTTTTATTTAAAACAATATATTAAAGAGAGGAGAAAGAGTAATCTTAGCTAAAATTCAAATATTAGAAAAACATAACATAGACCAAATCTTTTCATTTAACTTCCCCCCCCTCCCCTTCTCCTCTCCCACTGTTGCTATAAAAAAGTTTTTTGGAACAACAACCCACACCTGCATCATTAATTCAATATGTCTTCCAACATGACTCAAATCATAGTATCAGTTTCAGGGGCCATTTGCTACTTAAATGACTTTATGAAAACAGAACAATGAACTACCCCTATGCAGTCCTTACTTTAACTCTGGATAAAATAAACTTCAAGATCTTTTATATCCCCCTACACTTACCTCTTTACTAACAGTTGCCTTTCTGCTTCTTACCCCCTGAGCAAACAGCATCTCATTAAGTGCGATGTCTGTTGTGCTGCAACTGTCTGTATAAACTTGTTAATGCCTAGAGCAGGGGCAGCGTGTCTGCATCGAGACAGAAGCCTGTCTGGAGGTTTTATAAATTGGAAATTATTTGGGGAAAAGGCCTTTTCTCACAGTCGGTGCTGCTGGGGGCTTCCCATCTGTTGGCACGGGGCAGGCAGCGTGACCGGGCAAGCCGAGTCTGGATTTCGTACTGCAGCGCTGCACAGCGCACCCCGGTGAAGGACAGCACCCTCAGCTTGGGGTTCATCTGCAGCAGCTCACGTCTCTGCGGTGGCAATGAAAGCAATGTTCCTGCAGAGAGCTCGTGGTGAGGCAGGCGTGGTTGCCCCTTCTCAGTGCCACGAGCTGGGACTTGATCTGGGAGAACATCAGAGTGTAGGGAAATCAACGGGGTTAATCACGTGCTGAAAACAACACGCGTGGTCTGGCCTGGGGCCTCTGTGCTGCTGCGGTCTTGGGTGAGAGAGAGGTCTCTCAGAAAGCTGGTGCTGGTGATCTCCAATAACAAAGTGCTGTTTCTCTGGTGCAATCTAGTCCAGTTGTAGCAGCTGATTCCAATGGAAATAGCTCTCCTTTCAAGGGTGCGTTCTCTTCATGCAGGCTGGTGCGTCAACGGATAGGGGAGCAACCAGTTGTGCCAACTTTTGTGGGCACCCTGAACTTGCTTTGCCGATGCTGGAGGGGAGGGCTGGCCTGGCTGTGTCAGAAGGTCTTCAAAAAAGGGGTTTGGAAGGGTAAAACAGGAATAATCTCTTAATGTTCTGGAAATACACAGCCTATGAGGAAGGCTCTCTAACGTAAAATCATCAAACCTAACTTTTACTTGATTTCAGTTTATTCTTGTCCATGTGTTATACCTTAAAGATGAACTTGTCCAAATACCACTTAGCCTGTAACTGCGCTCCGTGATCTGGGTGTTTTATTCAGCTTTAAGTACTTGCTGCTCGTAATGAAAATGCTGTGGTTGTGGGAGTAACTCTTATAAAACACGTGTAAACAGCAGCTTAATGGATGTGCTGCTCTTTGTCTGACCAAACATTTCTAATATCGTTTTTAATGAGCCTAATCGTTCTGAGGGCTCCCAGGTGGCCTGTGCTGGTCCTTCAGCTGAAATTGTCCAAACTTATTTATGTAGTTCTCAGGTGCCTTCTGAGACACTAACATGCCAAAGTTCTCCAAGGTCCCACTACCATACTGGGGCCGTTCATGGTCCTAGCTAACGTTTACTGCAATCCAATGTCAGTAGGGCATCAGCGTGTGAAAATCCCACAGGCACTGACTCCTGTCACCGGAATGGTTGAGCAGTGCTGTTACCTCCACTTTACCAGCTACAGCTGAGGTCTGAACCCTCAGAAGTATTTATCTCGGTAGCAACTATAGGGGTGCAAGCGAATGGGTGGGGAATCTGCCACAAATTATGGTATGCACATATGCAGTCAGATGTTTAATGCCTGTGACAAACACAAACTGAGGAATTTGCCAAATGATGCTCCAGAAGGCTGTGGTGTGGGAACAGGTTAGGGCTGTGGTCTTCGGAGACACCGTTTTATACTTGTCATGACTTCTTGTCCAGTCCTTCGTTATGTCCTTATTCTAGGATGGTTTGTCTTCTCTCGGTGGACAAAGAATTGCACATTCAGCATGCAAAAGCCATGTGGTCACTACCACCCCTCTGTGAGGTTGTGACTTCCCATTTAGATATTCTAGTTGCTGGTCTTTAGCTTTTCCCATGCCAGAACCACATCGTTTGTTACCCTTATCACCTCCACCCAGATACAATCTCAATAACTTCAGCCAAGTTCTTGAGTTGTACAGGGTCAGTGAGAGTCCCTGGGTGTCCTCTCCGGTGGGGAAGAAATTCGGAATAGATGACACAGCCCACACATACATAATTCCTTATGAGTCAGGTCGCTTATGAAGGGAATTATCATTTGTTTGCATAAGGGATAATACCCTAGTGAGCATCTGCTTAATCTTAGCTGTCACTTAGCAATAGAGGATATGCAATTCATGCTGCCTCCCACTATATGTAGCAGCAACAGTTAGAAAGGAAACTGTTGTCATCAATTACGTGAGTCAATGCTTTAGAGAAAGCATCCTTCACAACAGTGTTTCCGTAATTTAGCTGTGTGTGGTTAGTTAATTTGCAGGCTTTAAGAGACTCGGACAGCTATCAATATTAGCCTTACAAGCACATTGTATACCAGCAAAAATAAATGAGGTTATCATTAATATACAGTGGAGTCTGTTAGAAAGCATGCTGTTCTGGAGATCCTTCCTCACACGTGCTCTTTCATGTGTACACACAGAGGACATGCATTGAACAGTCTCCAGCACTGCAAAAGTCTTTCTGTTAGTGATGCGGCTTCCACGCTGCTCTTCGCATATCCCAAATCTGACTACGAATTGCTTGGGGTAAAAAAAGCTGCCTGTTCAGCTGCAAAAAGCAGCTTTTGTTATATCCATTCTGGTTTAGTCACCCCTAATATGGACATATCTAAAAATCTTCCCGTATCTATTTTGAGGACGGTCTGAACACAAAAATATTTCTTTGATGACAAAAAGTGTCTTGTTGGTACATTTAAGAGTCTTCAAGGGCTAAAATGGGATTGGATGGGATCCAAGTTTCTGAAGAGCAAAGGCGCAAGGGAAGACAATTTTATACAATCTGTAGCAGGGAGGGTGACAAGGAAATTTGTCAGCTTAAAAAAACCACCAACTAAAACAACCCTATTCTGGTGCAAACTGGGAAAAATCTACTGAAGATGGAAAAATAATTAAAATCGGAGTAACGGGTTTCAAAAATGGGCTTAAAATCTGAAACACAGAAAGGTACTAAAAAGGATTTACACTCAGCAGCGTTGCTTCTTGTCGTCTGTGTTACAGATGCCTTGAATTCCAGGTCTAGAATTCAATTGAGAGGAAATGTGTTAATCAAGAAAGACTCCAAAAGGTGTCTCTGTGGGACAAGGTACCGGCAGATAACTGTCTGCAGAAAATCATGTGCAGCCCTAAATTGGCAGCTCTAGATTAATCAATGAATGAAACAAAGCCAGAGACTCTAACAAAAGAAATCACTCTTTGAGTGCTCCAAGAGTCTCTTGGCCAAGGGCGTTGAGAGGAGCTGATAGATCGAAGGGAATTGAAGCAGAGATCATGGCCTTCTCAGGTGGCATATGGGGATCATTACCAACCCTCGGTAAAGTGGTCTCCTCCGCAAGCACGCAGTAAACTCGGAAAGAAGTTTGAAGTTGTACAGCAAGCATTAGCCGTCGTCTTTGATCCAAACTATAGGATGGCAAACGGACTTGTTCACAGGCGAATGGAAGGCTTTGAGTGCTGGGTAACATTAATCGATTTCAGAGGAGTGGAGTAAAGAGCAGGATCTTAATTGGTAATGGCTGGACTTCATTAATTTTAGACAAAATGCCCGAGACGCCATGTAAATTGTTAGTATTAACTGTTGCAGTGGTGGTTGCTTAACTTAAGGGCATAGGACAAGAAGTCTGTCTAAGGCGTAACCCGATATTAGATGCTAGACGATAAAAATCAGGGACATCCTGCACGGGGACGCAGTCTGCTGGTGGTTCTTCCGGCTGGGCTGTGTGAAGACCTCAGACACATCCTAGCACTTCTGTGGGGGCATTCCTAGCTATAGTCTGAATAATGCTGGAAAGAAAGTTGTTCAATCGGCATGCGATTAGAATGGAAGTTGCGCGAAAGTGGCTACAAATAAAGATCTCCTTGTGTGATTGTACTGGGAAAGAAAGCACAAAATCCAAAAGCTGGTCAAGTATTCCTGAACATCAAACTAGGGGGAGATTTCAACAAAAAAATTTCACTTACGGTTCTGATATCAGATCTTGACTTTCTGAGCAAGTTCTGGTGAGACGTGGTAGAGGTGATTCTTGCTGAGAAATCAAAAACTTTCTGGTTATCAAAAATTTTTTTACTCATAACTGCTCAGAATGAATATAGTCTCTATATTTGAAGGCCTACAGTGAGAGAATTAAGCTCAGCTCTGTAGATGCAGCCTTGGCTCTCCCTATCTTATACCTCTTGTCCTCCTTGCTTCTCCCTTCCTTAGACCTAAAGCTGTGACACTGGTCAGGTGAAGGCAAGGAGATATCGCTTCTCTGCTTGTTCCCTTAAACATTCCCAAATTGCCCTGTTAGTTTTAAAGAAAAGGCCCTAAAGAACTTGTCATGTGCCATTTTAGTCTGTGTGATAGTGGTGTTACAGTAACTTAAGGCCTGCGGTGAGTCCGTGGTCTATGAAAAATCTTTCTGTCAGTGTGGATGCGATGCTGAGACTTAAGCACTGGCTCATCTGGAAGGACTGATGTGTGCAGGAAGCCCTAGGACAGTTCAGGACATGCAAAGTATTAAACTGTACAATCCTAATGAGCCTTTCAGTGTTAGTATCTGTGACTATTTTGAGAAGGGGGTCTCAAATCCTCCCAGACTTACTTTGTCCCCATGCCATAGAAAGCAGCACGCCTTCTAGGAGCAAGAGGTCTCTGTAAGGAAGAGCTTAACTCCGGTGACTCCTTTGGGTTTTGACTCCTTGTAATTTTTATATTAAGGTAATGCACCATTAAGTAATGCACTGGCCAATCACATGCTGATTGCTTGCTGTTATTTCGGACATCTATCAGTGCTAAGCAGCCATTAGTATTTACCCACCTGAACCTTATCACTATGTGCACTTAGTAACCCGGATTCATTTGCCATTATGTAGATTTCTTTTCTTTTTTTGGTTGACACACTCATTCTTTAAAGACAACAACCCAAATAAGCCTATTATAGCGGTGAGCTTGTCAGTGATCCCTGCTAGGCAGGCTGAAATCAGAATGTTTGCACTTTGAATTTGCTCAATTGGTCCTTTTCCATTATTCAACCTGGATTGCTTCTGTTCTCCGCCCTTGTCCACTGCATTAACTGTCTATTACCTTGTTTACCGTGGTCGTGTTAAATGCCAGCTTATGAATGTCAATTTGTTCTCCAATTAGCTATGCCTTATTGACTTGCCCTTAGACTTTCAAACATAAGCTTTCTGAAGTGCCTATCACTATAAAACTGATTTGTTCAATTTTTTAAAGGCATATAACTTTAATGTGTCCTTTTATTTTACTGTTATCTCGGTTACCCATATTTAAGGTCTGTTTATAGAGTGGGGTTTACTCTAATAGCTTCATATCTGTGTTAATATTTTGTGAAAGTTTATGTACTTCACTTGTGCAAGGGATGCATTAATTCTTTTCTCCTGGATGTGGCATGCTAGCAGGAACCTGTTAAAGACACAAAGATTTCCTAGAGGTCTGAAAGGTAAATGTGGATATGTTTTGTGGTAGAAAAATAAAGCAAGCAACATCTCGCAAATATTTCCTGTGCCATGCACAGGAGCGGAGGTGACCAGTGATGGGCCTGAGAATGCTGCAGGGGAAGAGGGCACAGAGAGCACAAGCTCTTGGCTCTACAGAGCCGTGCCTTCCGCGGCCTTACACCAACTCAGTGTCTTCATTATCACAAAACAGCAACTGTTCCTGAGCTGTGGCAGGTATTTTCTTCTGCAGGAATCAGAAATATGATGTTTTTTCCTCTCTGGGTACCTGGAGGGGGATGGCGTGTTGTGAGAGCATGGCACATGCGTGTGCTGTTCTCATGCTTACAAGATCCTTGTGGAAAGCCGAAAGAAGGCTCGGGGCAGCCTGAAGTAAGGGGTGAAAAACCAGGCAACCTGGTTCCTGACGGTTCTCAGGTTTCTCAAGAGAGTCTGCTTTGGACATCTCTGGCAATTATCTCAGTGCCTAAAGTAGTGCTTGTTTTGGGCTTGCTGTTTGGGTGTTTACTGGGAATTATCTGTCATGAGACAGGCAGTATCACACTGGCACAAATGGTTTATTTTTCTTCCTCCACCCTTAATTTCAAACATCCTTTTCTGCCTTAGCTCTCCTACTTCCAGCTAGGAAAGGTTCCCTTTGATTTAGAAAATAACTCCAGGAGAGATGACACCAGTTTTATACCAAGCTCTTGTGGCCGTCCAAAGATTGTTTAATTGTCAGTTTTAAGGGCTGTTGACTGGAAATTCAGAAGCATTGAGTGGGGAGGAAGCAATGAAACCTCTGCTCGGAGCTCTTGGGAGGGGAAGAAATTCCATTTCTCCATCTATTTTAGTCTTGGTTCATGACACTCTAAGGGAACTAGGCCCTGGTTATCTTGGGTACCCACCTCTGTGCTGGTGTGACACCACGGATGCTCAAGCTGTTGGAATGACTTCACTGACCCTCTCTGCACCCTCAGCAGCACTAAGTGGTGCCTGGGGAAGCACACGGTTCGAGGGACTCACAACTGTGAAACTGCTTCTTACGACGTTCAGGCTGTTGTTGGTGTCCCCCATGCTGTTAGATGCGGAGAGCTGCATTTAGCCGTCAGGTTCTAATTGCCATCAGCTGCTGGGAGTCAGTCATGGTGAAATATATAAGTTGAATTAGGCTAATTTTTCTACTATTTCATATCCTCTTTTCTACAGTAGCTTGTCTTCATACTTTGCCAACTATATTTTTGAATACTACATCTCTCCAAAGAACCCTGTGCAGTTTGGCTCATTGGTTCCCCAAGCACCCCAAGTATTGCTTTCACTTGTTGGTGTGCACATTGCAGGTCCGTTCTGATCGCTTGTATCAGTGCTACTACCGAGAAAAGAAGCACAAATCCAGGTTAAATTCAAGTCAATCAGTCCAAGGTTTCCCCTGTTAAGGAAATCAAATACACTCTCTGAAAACAACACATCTCTCGGTCATACTCAGAGCTTTTCTTTTGGTTTTTTTTGCTTAAGCAAGCTAGCCAAAAAGTTACTTAGACTTTCTGAAGGAATATCTCTGGGATAACAGTGCAGAGAATTCTTAGGAAGGACAAAGAAGAGCAATGACTGTGACTGGGTTTTGCTGCTTTTTTATGAGTAGAACTGTACAAGACAAGTGTTTTTTTGGCATCAGAGCAGTGTCAATAAATGGCTTTTGCAGTTATCTAAATGCTTTAGCTGTGCTTGGGCGTTTAATCTCTTGTAAAAGCTGTTTATTGCCTTCTGTACTGCTCTGCAAGGCACATTATCCCTTAAGTATATGAATGACACAATTAGTCCTCTTAGAACCTTACCAAAATATTGTTGATTAAAGGTCAAGCATAAAAACTCAGATGCTACTCTCCTTAATTAAGAAAGCTGGCCCTCCTGCATTAAAGATCAGTATCAGTACTGAAGGGAAATCATAGTGACGGGAAGAATCAAATGGACGCAGTTCTATGGTGGGGATAAATGCTTTGTGGCCATGTTTGGTTTCTAGGTAACAAATTGAAATTACAAAAAGTGTTCATAAAGGTCCATTTGACTATTAGTGATCTTCTCAAAACAGATTGTTAACTTCAATAAGCTGTAAAATGAAAGTGGCATTTATAGGTGGCATCACAAATAGCAGGCAATCAAACCTCATTAACACTGTAGTTTATAATTGCAGATTACTGTAATTTGTGAGGTATTCAGGATTTTGCAAGGGTGTTATTTCTACTGTTGCAAGCTAATGAACAGTGGTAGAAATTTACTGTAAGTTTAGTCTTGTACTCTTTAGAAAGCAACTGATGCTAAGTAAAGATTTCAGCCTTTGTTTGTAATCAGAAAAAAAAACCCGACCCAAACCAGCAGAATATCGTTTGTGGGGGCAACCCATACCTTTTGAGTAAAGGGGTGCTCACCTATGCTCACCTGCTTTTAATCCCCCCTTTTGCAAGGGAAGGGGTGGGAAGCAAGTAACGCCGAGGAGGCCAGCAGTTCACGTCTGTCCTTTGGATAACTTTCTGATCATCTCTAGCAGTTTAATGAAAGGAACTCATTTTGGGTTGCTCCTTTTTTACTTGTAGGCAGCAAGATAAATTATTTCTTATAACCATTCTTTGATGTCAACAAACTTGGGCAGTTCAGATGGCTATCTCATAAGTATTCAACTTCTGGGTATGCATCCAAACTCTAAAGTGTTTGAGGTTAGCCCTGCATTTATTTGCTTTCAAGTAGCATTTGACTGGTACAATAAAATGCGTGACACATGCATTACTATAAATTAGGAAGGCGCCCTAACCTTGCACAAAGGTTAGAGCTGAGTTACTCCGAGTTTTAAGGATGTGGCTGCATAGGGACTTGAATGTGCTTTGTATGATCTTTAAGGGGAGTGTGAATGCAGGGCTTCTGAATGGTTAAAGAATTGGTGTGCACACGCTTATGCCTTGCTTGCTGATGGAAAATTTTTTTCCTCCAAATGGAAAAACAGCTTAGGTTTTTGTCCATGGTTCCATTCTTGAGCATTCTTTTAGGGCTGCTTTAATTTAGTCAAGTTACAATTGCTGAGGTAGATTAAACTTGTAATCACGTTGACCCAATTATCATACAGAACACACTGTTTCCCTACCCTGACATTTAGAGTATGTTAATAGATTTCATAGCTCCCTTCATCCCAGAACCAGTTATGTCACAGTTACTAATGCAATTTGATCTGCAGGGCTGTCTTTCCCTATTTTTGTGGCAAGCCTCTCCGGTCCCTTATCCCTGAGAATGCCTGACTGACAAATTTAATTCTTCCACAAACCTTCTCCTAAGGTTAAAAACAAAAGTCATTTCTCAAAACAATGCTGACTGCTGAATCCCCAGGTCAAATCAAAGGGGAGCAGTCGTGATGGGCACACTGAAGGGATCCCTTCCGAGGAAGCTTCCTGCTCAGCAGAAGAGCAGAGGGAAAATACACCCTAGCACTGGACAAATATCAGAGGATTCTCACCATCATCCACATATCGAGGGCATGTGCCAACTATTTCAAAGATAAAAACATGTTGGAAGAATCAGATTGATCTGCAGGATGGCTGGGTTTTGGCGTCGTCAGAACCACTACAACCACAAATGTACTTACCTGGTTTCAGGCTTGGGAGTTGCTGGAGGACTGCACTGGGACTACCGGAGCACCCTGCCAGACTTCCAAAGCAGAAGACACTCAGACTTCAGAATCCGCCCCCAATAGTAGCTACAGCAAGAATGAGCAATCCTCCTAAAAACAAAACCAACCCGGTAGCATCTGTGTACTTTCACCTAGCATGCCTGTGGATAGTGACATTAAAAGATGGACAAGTTTGATTTTTTGGCTGCATTCATGTTTCTCAGGCAGAAATGAAAATGCAAACCCTCCAATTCAAGGCCTTCAGCCAAAAATACGTCAATTTGCAAAGCAAAAAAAACCCAACTCAGTCACTGATATTCTTGACAGATCTAGTTTTGCTAATTTCAGGAGAGATCCCTAAAGGTGAGCTTGGAAGGATGTCATATCTGACTCTTATCTTTGAATCCCATATACTTATGTTTATTAAAATCAATATAATCCATTAGCCTACATTGTTTCCATTTTTAATAATCTATTGATATATTGCCTGGGCTTTTACGGGACTAAACAAATTTCCTCTTTATGTGCCCTGTAATAGCCGGAGGTCAGGCTGGTTGAGAGCAGTTGCTGTATATAAATGTTTATTTACTGCCTGACTACTGATTGAGAACATATCTGGTCCGCAGGCTTCAGATGGCTTTTAAACTAGAGATTTATGGCTTACTTCCTGTTTTCCAGACATAGTACACCATTTTTAAATAAAGTAATGAATGCAAGGTATTGTGAAAATAATAGCCAGGGATTGCCCCAAACTCCACGTTTGAGAACACGGACTGTCGGGACCCCTGTTATTTCATCATTCATTTGTTTTCTATTGCGGTGGGCTTACGTATGTTAAACACTCTTCTGTTTTGCTTCCCTTTGTGCCAGTACCTCTTTTTAGTCTGGAGTTGCCCTCCTGGAGTGGCTGAAGCGCCGACCTCAGCCACTCAGTGGCCAGGCCAATGCAAGCTGGAAATCTCTAACGAAGAACGTGGCTGACTTTCACCTCGCAGCTCCCGTTTTCTAGCAGCTTCTTTTCCATTAGCCCCCAGTTCAACAGAGCATTTACCCTTAGGCTTGGCTTTAAGAGTGAGTCCAGGGCCCTTCTCTGTGTAATTTCTTGCCTTTTTGCTTCCAGCTGACAGTGTCTTGCAGAATGCGCTTATTTTCAAGTCCCTAAAAGTATCTCTTGAAATGGAGTGGTTTGGCTCAGAGCTCTGTTTATGTACTGTTTGGAAGCCACGTTACAAGACACATCAATTAACCAGGCTTGTTTGGGCCCTGCACCCCACGTGGGATACGCATCTGCTTCATCTGCTAAACGTTAAACATGCTCTAGTCTTTACCCCTGCCACTTAAAGCTCTATCCCAAGTGACGAGTGCCAAGTTCCTTTCAGGCTTTGTTCTCCAGAAGTGTGAGCATTCACCTACCCAGCGAAATGCGAATAGCTCCTTTGTCCCTGCTCTTACAAGACAAGAAATCACATTTTTCGTTATTTCCTTCTGATAAAAGCACTTACTAATATAGTATCTTAAACTGACAGCAAAAACCCAGCTAATGCTGTTAGAGCTGTGACAACAGGATGTCTGTAATTAGAAGTTTGCTTCAAGTTCTTGGTCTCAGACTGATACCTGCTGCACAGCCAGCATGCTCAGTTACAGATCATAATTTCGTAGGAGAAAATTGGCCATCATTTAGGACATTCTTGCCTCACGGGGATTCTTCCATGTGTAAATCCCGATAGTCTAAATTTCTTGGCAGCAAATTGGATGCGAATACAAGAGCAATTGACTGTAATTGTCCCCTGGGGATGGGATCACTTATTTATTTGTTTTTACAATTTTCATTCACCCAGTGAAGATCACTTCCCTCTGGACATAATGCGGTTTAGAATCATCATTGTTACAAAGATGTTTTACATCCTCACGGAAATCTGTTGATTTAAGAGTCAAACTGCGGCTGGCAGGAGGCAGCAGTTTAAATAGGCAAACTGGCAGCGGGTCTGCTGCCGAGAGCCGCCGGCCGTAACGCGCTCTGCCTCGTGTACGGGCCGGGTTTGACACTACTGACAGCACCAGGGGAATTTCTGCTACTGATTTCTCTGTGTGTGGGGATTATATTTACTGCTGTGACTACCTTTTCTCCCAGAGTGTGCCTTGCTTGGTGGGTTCGATGGCAGCCTTGCAGCATAAGGACTGCTGACACGCGGACGGGGCAGGCATGGGGTGAGCCAGCTCCCGTTTGGATGTCTTACGGTCACGTTAGGCAGATCTCTGGAGGCTTTTTAAGCAAGGTTTGTAACGAGGTCACTATGACTGTGCAGCCTCTGAACAAGGCTGTTGTGCGTCCCTCCAGCTCAGAGGGAAAAGGCCATCTGCGTTGCTTTCTCTGATCTGGGGTAGAATCGTTTAGGTTGGAAAAGACATTTAAGATCAAGTCCAACTGTTAACCCAGCACTGCCAAGTCCACCACTAAACCATGTCCCTAAGAACTACATCTACGTGTCTTTAAATGCCTCCAGGGATGGCGACGCCACCACTTGCCTGTTCCAACAGTGGACTACCATTTGGTGAAGAAATTTTTCATAATATTCGACCTAAGCCTCCCCTGCATAATTGCATTTTGTTTTCTTGATGTAAGATATCGCACAGCGTGGTGATTCAAGTAAGAACGAAGCAGTGGGCCTCTCGTGTGACTTTCTGTCATGCTCAGGAGCTGTTCTTTTTAGATCTCCACGAGCTTCCTTGGTCATGTGTGTGTGTGATTCCTACTGCTGATCTCTGGCCCCTAGATGATGCTGTTCATCTGTCAGGGAAAGTTCTCACGTTGCAGAGATCTGCGTGTGCCTTTGACAACAACTGCAGTATTCTGGTGATGCTGCGATGTGACAGGACTTGGAACAAACGTGCCCGCTACTCTGTTTTTCTTGTAAGGAAATGAGAGTGAAAAGAGGCGTCTGCAAAAGCATCACGTTAGAGTAGCCCTGATACACAAATGTAGGCCATTTTTGTGAGTTTTATGTGCATTTTTAACCTGCTGCTCCGTTAAAAGGAGTCCTAATCAAAGCAATACACAGCACAGTGTGGGCTGTATCCTGCCTGGGGGACACATTGCTCCTTCATGGAGAATAAGCTTGTTAAAATTTGTAACGACAGACACAGCTCCCCAGTAATATTTTCTATGATCATTAAATATCTAATATCAGCATTTCTGTAATAAAAATGTGGCATTCTTATTCGGCTCCAGCACAAAAGTGGCAGGGAGGGGCCAGGTGACTCGCTGCCCTTCTCGGACTACGTGCAAAGTTCCAGGAGCGTTCCCACCGTGCCTCTGCAGAAAAGCACCACGACTGCTATGGCAGGGATCTTTATTTTCTTTGGACTGTGAAGCCTGGATCCTGACATGTGAGTACTGACAAGATGGAAGAAGCGAGGGGAGAGTCAGAAAGCATCAAGGGCTTGATTCAACACCCATTAGACTCAAGTGGAGAGTGATAGATTTTAAAGGGAACCTACAGATGCAATAGCTACTTAACAGGATTTTCAAAAGCACTTGGGCATCTAATTCCCATTGATTTCACATGAGGGAATTGGCCTTCACTTATAGGACATGATTTACAAACAGAGCTTCTTCCATGTGTAGATCCCACTGATCTGTAAATTGCTTGGCAGCAAATTGAACGTGAATATGAGCACAATTGGCTGTGAGTGTCCCCAAGGCACAGGATAATTTCTTTGTTTTTACAACACCCATAACATCCAGTAAACACAGTTTTCCTGAGGGGATGATACAAGGGGTTCCAAGGAGAGCTGGGCTCCTGCCTGCTTTTGAAAATCTTTGCATTTGTATTTTAAATGAATGGCTTTAAAAATTTGAGAATCTTCCCATTATCTTCTGGAGCAATACTTGGAAGTTTAGAGGCTTGCCTCAACTCCTCAGTCACTAAGAGCAGCTGGTAGTGATGTAGAGGAAGGTTTGGTTTCAGAGAAGTCTTTCCTCTGAGGAGCAGGAAACAGGATTTGTCTGATAAATTCCAGATTCTATCTGCTGCTAAAAAACCCACACTTCAACTTGTAAATAAGTAAAATACATATTTTTCATCAATTTTCAAATTTTTAGTTAAAAATAAATTCTTTACAAAAGATGAGTGATTGTATTTCAGCGAATATCCTCACTGTGATGAAGCCGGTGCTTTGTCTCGCCTAAACATACACGGCAGCTGTAGGTTCCAGCTTACCTGCAGCCCTCACAAGCAGGACAGAAAACTTCCTGTGGTGATGTATGTTTTGCATATTTACCTTTAGCCTCTGCTTAATTTTGAAGTGATCAATAGCTTGAGTCTGTGGGATAAGAGCATGCATGTGATTGTAACTTCTCAAATACCTGCTAGAGGCACAGAGCATCGTACGTGGGAGGCAGCGGCGAACGGTAACTGAAATGGTGAATAATCTGCTAAACATCTTCATGTACGCTGACGGCTGCCCTGTTCTGTCCTCTCAGGTTGCTTAGGTGGCCAGAAGCTTAGAGCTTACAGTATTTCTCTGAAATGCCATATTAACTGAAAATAACCCACCTCCATCGTTATTTCACCTTTGTGAAAATGTCCCTTTTAAAGATTTTTATGGGGTAAGTGCCTGCCAAGTGGAGCTTTGTGTGGTCATGGCAGCTAGGAACTCACCAGCCCAACACCTAGCAATCACAGTTATTTCATAAATTCTCCAGCTTGCATTCCAGCAGCTTGGATATCTTCACGGGGGAAGCAAGAGAGATGTCTGCTCTGGGGCCAAAGCTGCTCTTGCCCCTCACTGCCAGCTAGAACGTGCTCTCTTTCCCCAAAGCATTAAACTCTGCAAAAGCGAGAGCTAGCGATGAATAGCAATAAACCTATTAGTGGGTAATAGGTGGTAGGGACATGGTTGGACTAGATGATCCTTGAAGTCTCTTCCAACCTTAATGATTCTATGATGAGTATCAAGCTCTCTCACCTAGGCTAATCTGATCAAAACCTTAAAGCCATTACATCACAGAACAATTAACAGCTGAGTAAGTGCAGCACAGCAGGTAAGACCTTAACTACTCACCTGGGATACGCCTGTAAGGAAAAGCAAACCCCAAACAACCTTTTCTTCTGTCTCCCAAATACAAGCGATGAGATGACTTGCAGGGAAGTGTTGTGGTGAAATAGGATGTGTCAGTGAACTAAAGTCCTGCAGGAGATGTAGTAATTATGGCTTAAAAGAAATGGAGTAACTGGCCCAGAGATCAAGAAAGCTGAGGACAAAAGCAAGTGAACTAGCTCACTAGCTTTGCAAAGCTAAAGATGAGCTGGAGTTGAATGCTGTAGTGCTCCTGCAAGTCAGTCACAACGCCCACGTGCAATATGATGTAATATGTATGTGCGTAATGTGACTTCTATGGGATATGAAGAGCTGAGTAGATGAATTCTTGCTACCTCACCAGAAGCGGTTAATTACTTACCAACTCTAAACCCCTTCTTCTGAATACAAGAGGAAGACTCTTGCTTTCTGGTGGCAAGTGTTAGGGCCCTGCTGCCCCAGAAATGGAGCAGCTCAGCAGCAGGCAGACAGTCCGTGCTCCTGGAGGTTCACAGTCCCTTCTGCTTACGGCCAAACTCAACTGTGGTGGAACTGAACTGATTTTAACGGTTTTACACCCCAGGTGAACTTGGCTTAGAACATTTCTATCTGTTTACTTTCTCCCCTTCCACAGTCAGCAAGCTGTCAAGCTTCTATCCTTTGTTTGGATGTTAATGATTTCCTTGATGACAAGATAATCCAAATTAACTTTTTATTGCCCTGTAAAATCAAAGTAGGCGAGGAGTGCACCCAGTGATTTTGGACTTCAGCAGCAGGGCTGCCCAAGAGCTACGACAGCAGGATTTGAAATTCTTCTTTCTCCTCCCTCTCTTTGTTTTTGAGAAAGGTCTGGGGCTGTGGGTGCTAGAACGAACACTATCCAGCAAGTGCAATGTGTAAATTTTGAAAAATATTAAACATGTGGTTTGTGTTTCAAAGCCCGGAAAATATTATGAAAGCAATAAAATATCCCTACTGCAGGCAGCCCAAGAGGGCTCTCCCCTTGTGAGTACATGCATTCAGATTTAGTTATGTGTCATTCTCCAGCCAGCTCCGTTCCAGGAGAGCCAGACCTGGGTCTTACGTTGCCTTGAGTCAGGCTGTGCAGAGAAGCTGTAGGCAATATGGGAGCTGCAGCTGCACTGTGTCCCTAACGGAGCCCGTTCCAGACCAAGATGGAAGGAAGGTAGAGAAGAACTTCCTCCACCCATGGAGTCGGTGCTGTACAGCTGTAGCCACACCACACCACCACCATGGACTCTCCTAACAGGCTGGTGCATAAATTTTCAGACTTGCAGAGAGCACGGGAGCCTTGTGAAGGGCTGCAGTCCTGATGCTTGATAAGGGTGACATGGCTCATGCTGTCTTTTCTTCAGTGGCTTAGTATTCAGCTGGAATTAGTTCTGACTGGCTGAAGTCCTACCCCATACAGCAGACCAATATGAAACCTTCTCTAAAAGTGATCATCACCATCTTTAAGTGGGGCTGCAGTGGTGCACGAGCCTTAGCTAATTAGAGGGATAGGTTTCATTGTGGAGACCACATATACACAGACACTGAAATTCAGTGGCCTGAGGGTTGTTGTATCGTGAAGTGTCATACAAAAACTTGGGAAGAAATAATTACCTCGTAACTGTTTCTAGCAGATAGGGTAATAGGGTGAGTATGTTAGCAATAGGATTCCCGTGTTGTTGTGGCTTCAGATTTAATAAACGCTACAGTTAAACAAATCATTATTTAGGGAGCAAGGACACTTTATTTTTTTAACAGTCTGTGACCTGCAATAGAATTTAGGTTGGGTGTTAATGACCAAAGGTTTTGCAAGTAATTAAATTTGAGGAAAGTGCTATCCCTGAGAGGCTAAAGAGTGTATTTGAGAACAGGCATGCGTCTGTGTGCTGCTGGAGTCTTAAACTTTAGTGGGCTAGCTGTGCAGGACTTGAATGGAGCTGATACCCATCAATCCAGGTGGCTCTCAACCTAAGTTGTGAGTGAGACATACTACTGCTGTTGTATCTCATGAACTTAGGAACAAAATATTATGAAACTCACATGCATGTTTAAATCATGGAATATCAATCTCAGATTTTTTTTTGTTGGGCAAAATAAATGACATGAGTGTACATGACATGAGATATACTTTGTATATATCATAGAAAAAGGTTTAATATAGTCCAGTTGAGAATCTCGTGTATAATATATATAAAGCATGTGTAGATACTGCACAGGCTGTGAAGGTCTGTAGCTCATCAACTACATGGGCTTTCCAGTAACGTGTGTGAGAATTCAGACCTCTCTTTCACGGGGTGAGACCGGAGGAGCTGCTTTAAGTTACATGAATAATCCCCAAGCAGTGAAAGAGGTGGCAGCCCTGTCTCCTGGATGGAAGAGAATTTGAGATTACATCCACATGATTTTTGTTGTTCACATCAGCAAAAGACAGTATGATCAGCTTGAATACTGCTTTCTTCCACTAATGAGCTGTCATCTTTAAAAAAAAAAAAAAGTTTTAATATGCAAAACTGGACCTCATACGGGATAAAGAGCAGCAGTGCTGCCTGCTTTTCCATTTTACCTCTTTCTGAGTATCTTGCTATATGTGGTTTGCATCACAGGGTTGTTCATTCAGATTCATCTTCTAACCCTTCTTTAGACAAGCTGCTTGAAAGATGCCTGCAACACAACTACTGATTGACAACAGAACAGAAGTCAAAACCATTCCTCTTTTCCCTGTACCTGCTGGGTGTGTTGCAGCCCCCCAGTATGTTCCATTTCCACGACTGGCTGGTCCATCCCCTTCATCCAAACCCAAAGCTCCAGTGAACATTCATCCAGTCAAAATGCCAGGGTTTGCGTGGTCAAAGGATTAAAGCACATTATTAGGTTTCAGTAAAGAATATTATTAGGTATTTGCAGAATTATACTTGTATTTCACCGTAAAGGCCAAAGGTTTGGGGCTTTTGTATGATGTCAGGGCAAAAGCATTGGGGTTGGGACCCAAAGACATCTAGTGACGGGTCAGGCAACATCTTCTGCCCAAACTGATGCTGACAACTCAACGCTGTCCGCCTAGGCCCTGGCTGTAAGAGCCGCCTTAGCCAGAGGGTTTGCATCGGTTCTTGCAGCTTGTCAGGTGGCAGCGCCGGGTTACTGCTGCCCACGAGACGGATTGCACGCGAGACTGAGCTGGGTGCCGTATGCCGGTCTCCTTTATGGTTCGTCTGTGGCTCTGAGAAGTCCTCAGCAAGACCAGAGATATTAAGAACCCAGGAATGCAAAAAAGAGAGGTTTGTTTCTTCTTTTTTTCAGCAAGAAGAAAGGACGGGGAAAGGTTATAAACACACAAACTCAGTGCAATTACAAAGTTTTGCGCTAGAACTTTGCATGCAAGATTACCTACTGTGTGCTGTGTCTTTAAAATGCTAATGGGCCCACTAAAAAAAAAAAAAAAAAGGGAAAAAAAACCCCCCAAACCTATGACAGTCCACTAGCAACTAGCACACTAACAGGTTCTCATCTGACACCAGTAGGGAACCGAAGATATTTTATTATTTGGAAACTCCATATAGGGAAAACCAGCCTTGAATCTGTCATTACTCCAAGAACCGCACCTCCCCTGGGAGTTAATTATTTTCTTAAAATGCAACTTGTACTGTTAGTTTAAAACATTCCAACTGTGTTCGCACTCTTTAAATCTTCTGTAAACCTTAGAGTTTAAATCACTTGCAGATAAGAGTAATTCTATTAGAAAAAAAAAGGTTCGGTGGAAGGGGAAAGAGAGGAAAATAAAAGGGCATTGATAGAAGCGTCCTTTGGGTGCCCATTGCCCTGTCACCTTTAGAACTTGGCAGGAGTTGCAGCCCACAGTAACTTTATAGGTCCTGGCACAGAATGAAACAAAATAGGTGCATGCCACATTTTTCTTCCAAAAAAACACTGGAGAGACTTACCTCCTTTGTAAGAGGCTGAATATCTGGAAAGATATGTTAGATTTTTTTTATTTTTTTTAAATGTTAGTGGGACTGACAGGTCATAGCCTTTTCTGGGCTTCTATTTTGAAAGAAGGTATTGGGCAAAGGGCCGCCTCTGGCTGAAATCACATTTGGTAACTGAAGGGCTTGCAGAAGTGTTTAAATATAGGGCGCTACTGCAATGTTTGACCATCTTAGCTCCTCTTGCTTTGGCTCCTTTTGCTGCTTTCATGGGAATTCCAGGGCATTAAAAAAAAAGAACTCATTGCTGCGGGTTTGCCACGAGCGAGCCAGGCAGAGAGTGTATGTGTCATTTTTGGAACTGTCTGTGCAATCATTCGTATGCTGTATTGGCCAGGCTCCTAGAATTAAGGGTAATTCAGTGGTTCCAGAGCTTGGCTTTTTTTCCCCTCCTTCCTGCCCTCCCCAGGCCCCCTTTCTCTCCCTCTAATTTGTTTGGGCTGCAAATCAGCTTCCCAAATTCTTTGAGTACTGTTTTGGTTTTTTTTTTTTAAGCAGTTTTCTTTAGAAAGAGCATATGGGTTGAGCTGTTATTTTAATCAGCGGTGCGTACCAAACACCCCACACCTGTGGGAACCCTCGGTGAAAGGAGAGAGATGGGCAAAGTGTGCATCGCTAGGGGTGCTGTGTGATGCTGGATGTCACGCAGTCCTCTGTGGGCTCGTCAGAGGCACCCTTGACTCCCCACCCCGCCGCTGGGTGCTACCTGCTGCGGGACAGACACAGGCTGTGAAAACTGTCGGTTCCTGCTGCACATTGATTCCCGCAAGTGGGAGCGCCGCACACAATTGTCTCCTCTCCATCCCTCCGAATGTCTCGGCTTCCTGAAAGCGCAGGGATTATCGCACGCGTAGGCAACTGGAGCGCTCGTTGGAAATGGTACACGCAGTTGCGCGTCTGACTTGGAGAGCCCGAATGTCGGAGCCTCGTACTGACGAGTTAATTTGAGGGACTCCAGTAGCAAAGTGAACCTGAAGGCCTTGGGGTTTGTTACAGCGAGGCAAAGGAAAAAGGGCCCATGAATTTTAGTTTTTTAATAACTTGTTCTGAAAAGAAATGCCCGTGATGCAATACATAAATTTGTCAGATGCTTCCGCTTTGCTTTAGGTGGGTGTCTATGTCTGTTCCTAACTTAAACCAGATGATACCGGTGCTGAATAAGTTAACATACTTGTTACGCCCGTGCTTGTGAACAGCTCTGTGCACAGTGGAATCGTCAGGCTACCAAAGACCGGGGTGAACGTTGCACCTTTACAGGCGAGAGACAGGCAGGGTCGTGGGTTCTTTTGTGCGTTGCTGCGCAGGTCAATATTAGCCTCACCCGCTGCGCCCCGCGTTTCTCTTCTGTGGTGCATCACGTCAATGATGTATGTCTTAAGAAATCTGAGTTTTGATGCAGCGTTACCCTGGCTCTGCTGGCAGCACCGTCACCTCCAGGCCAGAAGGTTATTTAAATTCTACACCAGGACTTTGTTCTTGGCTGGTGGAGCGTGCTAGGAGCGGAGCTGCCCTGCTAGCTGCGCTGCTCTAGGGATGACATATTGGGAAGGTGTCCGTCTCCCGTGGCTGTGCCGGTGGGACATCAGTCTTTGGGCACCTGGAAGGGAAGCAGAGCGTCAGGCAGAAGCGAGGATCCCCTCTCACACCTTCAGTTGCATCTTCTCAGGTTTTTCTGCCCTTTTTTTTTTTTTTTTTTAAGTGCCACGTTAACTGTGCTGTGACTGAGGCCCTGTGTGTCAGCATGGATTGACTGTGTGCTGCGTCAGCTGCGTTTACAGAACGGATGAAATCGCATCGCTTCATCCAAGTGTATTGTCAGAAGGCTGTTCCTTCAATAGTTATCATCTTTGCAGCTTCAGTCATCATTTATAGAGCAACTGAGGCAGGGACAGATCACAGGATGTACCCCTCTCATGGGCTCAACTGAGAGGTAATTTGAGGTGCTCTGTACCTCCACACAGCCTGTGGCTGAGCACAGAGGGGATTCGAGTTCCTCGTGCCACACATAACCAAAGGGCGTCTCTGATTTACGCACCTTGGAAGTGCAAGAACCTGCAGGAAAGAGATCGACAGGTTCTGAAAAACCGATCCTGCCAGCCTTTCTTTCCTGGATTAAATGACCCTAGAATCAAACCATGGAATATGGGAGGAGACATCGGAGAGCATCTGTGCAATGCCTGGCTCTAGTTTAGGCCAAAGAAAAAGCAGAACGAACCCAAACAATATATGTTCCAGCTGATTTCTGGTCAGACTGGACGATGCAGTAATGAAGCTGCCACAAGAAAAGTCTGTTTTCATAACCTTTTTTGCATCATTTTGCAAATGCCAGAAGATTTCTGTGGTGCACATGTGCAGCTGAAATTTCAGCGCGCTCCTATCTGCATGCTGTCTGTCTGTGCTAACCTTCTCTGCTTTTTATTCTATGGCCATTTGTCTCGCAGTCTCTTGAGACCTGGGAAGGTGATTAAATTTTGTGACGCAGATAGAGTTCCTCTGTTCTGTAGAAATAACACTAGCAATGTAAGTGATGAAAGAATGTTTTTCCCCAAGCTAGTCTTATTGAATGAAAATTCTTGCACATAGGTTAAATTAGACCAGATCAAGAGTATGTTCTGGAGATATTTGTGACTTTCTCCAGTTCACTTCAAGCAAGGAAAGCATTTCATGCAAAAGGATTCTAGCGTAAAGCACAGGATAGTCTTTGTATAGATGATATCAGCAGAGTCAGAAACACTTATGATCATGTTTTTAGGCAGAATAAACCTGTGTAAAGGACAAATTTCCTTTAAAACTGAACAGTGTGTAGGGAGACACAGGAGCCCACTGAAACAAATGAGCTGTTACAGAAATAAACACTTAAATAATAACAAAAGGCTAAACAGCTTTGGAAAGAGAAAAAAAAGAAGTCCAATGTGGTATAAAGACATACTCACTTGCTTACAGAGAGTAAAGTGATCTGCTTGAAGTACATAAACGTGAGAAGCCCTGGCTGATATTGCTGCTGTTTGCGCAGTTTACCCAGGTGGGCTAAAATACCCCATTAATGATAATAATTTTCACTCAGAGTTTGGAAGTACTTTGCAAACTTAAAACATCTCTTTCAAATCTCCTTACGAATGACAGTGATTCCATTGGGCAGCGCTGGAACTGGTGCACAGACTTGCCCGCGCTCACAAGGTTCATGGAGATGCAGGATGTGATTGTGGTCACTGGGCGCCGCACCTTCCACGTGCACGTGTGTGTGGTGCGGAGGCAAGAGACGGAGGTAGCACAAGTTATATCTAACGTTTCCACGCGAATCCCAGTCGACTGGTAACAGACAAACTTTGTCCAAGTGCTGCGGCTGAGGCAGCTGCTGAACGACTAACGCTGTGCTGGCTTCTGTTGCAAGAGCAAACAAAAAAAGACTTGACACAACTCTTTTTTTTTTTCCCCTTTTAAAGCAATATTCCGAGAAGTGCACTTTATGGGAAATTCTATGACATTTTGCAAGCTCCAGGCGCACTGAAAACCCCACCGAGGAGGTACCGTGGAGGTCGCCGGGTTGGATCCGTCTCCGCCGGCGGATGCCGTGCTGCCCGTCGCCAGAACGGGGCACTGCTCCTACAGCGTCGGCTGCCCACTGGGCACGGCGCCTTGTGGCATATCGATTCCCAATTCATCTCTCACCTTGTTTTGCAAGGACCTTGGGATAAGATTCTGTCAGTTTTCGTTATCAGAAATCATGACTGTCCTTGCTGCACAGACGAGGTGCAGAAAGTACACAAAGTTCGTTGGGTTTTTTTTTTCAGGATACAAAATCTGTAGCGCTGCGCTGGGGACGTGAATTGTGTCTGAACTGACAATTTGCTTGCCTGAATTTTACCTGTTTCAGCAGGTTGATGGAATCCTGCCTTTCTGCAGTAAAGGCTGTCATCAGTAGTCTCTTTCCAGTACAGAAAGAATTTTGTCTGTTATTAAAAATCTGTTACACTTCCATTTTTAGGTATTGTGCTCAGCAAGTCAGGTCTGCAAAACAGTCCAGAGGCACCATGACCTGCCGTTGCCTCCTGAGTGCGAGCCGAACGGCAGGCAGCTGCCTGGGCCCTCAGGTTTTCATTAAAAGCTGCTGCCGTGGGCAGCGGGGGCACGGCCGCGATGATACCCGATGATGCACAACAGCACGTTGGGGCAATGGGATTGCCACCCAGAGCCCTGCCACTGGGTGCTGCCTGGTTCGTTCTTCTCACACAGCAAAAGTTGTCCACAGGCATTAATTCCCATCCTGACTTAAACGGAATTTCTCATCCTACTGGAGCATAAAACAAGGAGTAATTAGTTTTAATGTATCTACAGCCTCTTCAATAGAAAAGAAAAATCTCATACCCTTGGCTCTCCTTGGTGTGACTAAGCTTCATTAAGGTTCTGAGGTTTAAAAAAAAAACAACCAACAAACTGTACTAAAAGAAATGTACTTTGAGGTAGAGAGAGATGTCCCGTTCTGGTTTACTTTTACCTGTTTATCTCTTTTGGGGGCGCGTTCGTCGCTCTGAGCATCCTCCCTTCAGAGCATCCTCCCTTCAGAACACCGGTGGTACAGACAGAGCTGCGGGTGTCGCTGATGGAGCAGCAGCATTGCAACAGCAAACAAGTGCTGGAGCCTGCCACTGGGCGATGGTGAAAAGGCCTGTGGGTGGGAGGGAAGGTGCCGTTAGCATCTGGTGGAACTGCGCCGCAGCACCTAGTGCTCGGCAGATGAAACCAGACAGGTTGTCACACTCTGGCCCTTGGAGAAAGTGGGGTTTGTGCAGGACTGAAGGCAGGTGAATAGAAAGAGGTGACTGAGTGCAGCCTGAAAGATGCTTCATCTGAGCAATAGGGCATGAGCCACAGACAGGTTGACTCAAGAAAATCAGAGTATTTTAGGAAGAGAGCAGAAAAAGCATTACTTTATGCTGCCTAGAGGCTTCTTGATTACTCTCTTCATCAGTTTTTTATATTTTTAGTGTAAAACAAGGCACTTTCTTATGCTTGGTGACCTGAATATTGGGTGGACTTGTTCTAGCACCTGAGTGGAGACACAGCAAAGTTGGCTGAGGGTAAGTTGAGGAGTTGGCCAGGCTTTCCAGTGCTAGCACATTACTCTTCCTGAGGAGGTGAGGCATCCAGGGAAGTTCATCCTTGTGCCAGCTTTCATTGGCCATGTCTGCAGAAATGTTAAGCACTATTTTTTAACATTGCATTTGCTTGGGTTTGGTTTCCCCCCCTCCCATTAGTTCCATTCCAGGAGTGTATGAGGATGCAAGTAAAGTGACAGTCTCTGTTGCCTTAATTTTGTCAGTTGGAAAGCTTTAAAAGCTAATGTTTCCATCAAATGATCTGAAATTCATCTAGCTTGATACATATTTGATTAACATATTTAGATGATGGATGTATATATTTTTTTTAGAATCAAAACCAACAGTTGCACGTTGAGGTACTTCAGTGATGCATGCAATTTTAACAAAAGCGATCTTTCTCTAAGCCCTTATCACACTCGTTAAGGATTTTTATATCAGTTCTCTAATTACATCTTTTAAAAAATTTATAGGTATTTCTTACTTCAGGACAAAAAAAAATAATTTTAACATAAAAGTCCTTTGGAGTGAATAGAAAAACACAAATTTTTTTGCTGGATTTTGGGTGGTTTCATGGGTGTCAGAATAAAAAACATTTCAGACGCTCTTGAAAGTTTTAGGAGATTAAATTTCATAAACCAGTTCTTCGACCTGTAGAAATCACTGCAGCATCATTGGTTTGTACCACATGCATAGTGCACAGCCCGACTCAAATACGTCCCCTAAAGGCCTGCAGAGCTTTGCTAAATTCCTGGAGAGCTCTGCAGGTCTGGAGTTGGCTCCCTGGGCTTGCTCTGTAAGGGAGGCTAGTGGTCTTCAGCATGTGCTGAAAAGAGCAGCAGTACTGCATGAAGTAACATTCTAATCAGAATTCCCTCCTCACTTAAACTCTGTTTAGATAGACAGTTAATTTATCTCTGTTTAACTGCTGAATCAATCCATCCATCAAAGCTACAAAAGCTAATTAGCTGGAGTCAGAGCAGCCACAGCTCTGATACACAGTAGGGTATGTGGGACCTTATAAAATTGCGGCAGGGGATACGAGGTACATTTCCCTGCATATGCTTTAAAGCTGCCCGTGAGACCCAGGCATCCAACCCCCGCTGCGGCGGCAAGCGCTGGCTTTGCTAAGACGTCTGAGGGGTCGCGCAGTCGCTCGAGGACCTTCCCCCAGCAGCCTCCCTTGGCCCGCCTGGTCCCCCATCCAGCAAAGAGCTGCCAGGGAGCGCAGGGTCCCGCTGAGCCCAGGAGGAGTCCATGCAGGTCCCCGTGCCCCTGCCAGCAGACAGCAAGCGTGCTGGGTGGAGGCTGACGTGGATGAAAACTTCTGGTGAAGGAAAGGCAGCTTGCAGGCTTGGAGACTGAGCGCAGAACGTTGCGGGCAGTACTGCTCACCTGGCTTGGACTGCAGCCTGGCGGGGTGTTGGGAAGGAGCATTACCCGAGTGCTCTGTCGGTTGCAGTATGGTGCGTTCCTTGGGGTTGAGTTTTCTTTTGTGCAAAGCCCTGATTTCTGCCCTGGGTGCTGGAGGCAGTTTCCACAGTGCTGCTATTGCAATAACCCATTTTTAACTGACTGTAGATGGTGTGTGACTACCAAAACCAATAATCCATTGAGGGCAGAGAGGCATAAGGCTGAATGCCATGAGGAGAGTACTCTGTGCACGAGGTAGAATTGTTCCCCTTCGGTGTTTCACAGTGCTGCTCTATGCAGCCTTTCCTTTTTTATTACCCGACAGTGGACAGCAAGGCAAAACCATGGGGACAGCTGACTCAGCAGAACTGTCAGAACTGCAACATCTCGCATAGCTTTATAGAGATGATCTGGATGAGGCACTTCTGTGCAGATCCAAAAGCAAGGAACAGCAAACCCCAGAAAATCTGTGTGTGTCTTTTCCTGGTGCCAGGATGAGCCAGATATGTAAATTTTTTTCCTGACAAAAATCAGAAAATGATGTGTTATCAGTATCCCAGGCCTTGGAAATACATGCCAAAAGCAGGGCAGTTCTTAGAAAAATGTGAACTCTGTTTCAGTGTAATCCATCAATAAACATCACACTCTCAGCTGCTATTTCATAGCAGGATGTCTTATAAATATTTCTCACTCATATGACCTTTTTCTACCCCTGCTCAATTAAACAGAGCAAAGGTGTTCTGCTTATTAACCTCCACGCTCAGATCAGATGCAATAGAGTCCATCTGACACCAAGTCATCTCTACTGAGTATGATCGTATACTCACATCAACCTTCAAGGTGTTTGCAATAAATACCCACTTTGCCAAGTGCAGAACACCCTGGAGAAGTCCCACTGCCTGCCGTGGTCATCAGCCTGAGGTCTAAAGCTACCCGGTGCAACACCCAAAGGTGAGCACAGTCCTTGCCTGCTGCCGGACTTTGAGGATTCTGTGTTGCCGAGCTTCACACAACTGTTTCCTCCTGTGCAAGTAGCACAGTTCACCATTCCTGGGCATTGTTTTGCATGCAGTCATTATAATTGTTAAATTTGGTGTCCACTAAATCCTGATAAATTGCTTGATGCACCATTTGTCATGTCCTAAGAGAGCGTGCAGTCTGTGTTTTCCTAACACGTGTTCCACGTTAACTGTTTTCATTGACTATGAATCCATAAAAATACATGTGGAACAGAGGCTACTCAGTACAGTCATGTCTGCCCAACTCCTTCCCATTCTAATTGGGTAGCAAAGCTGTTTAATAGAGTCTGTGGAGTCTGTTTAACTACATTCTGCCAGAACAATGCTCTACTCATGTTTTCAACAGAACACTAGTGATTGGACTAATATCTTTAGACCAGAAAACAAGTCTTAATTGGAACAGATGCTGCAAATACCGATGCAAATGGCCAGCTCTTGTGTGATCAAAACCAGGTACAGTCCATTGATTTGTTTTTAATAGCAGCTTTCATTTTTTATTAGTGTACACAAAACTCACTCACACTATACAAAAAGTCAGTAACAATATTCTGGAAAATCATCTTGTTTAAAGCAGACTCTGCCATGCATTGTTTCTGGCAAGGTGCTATTAAAGAGTTTCCGTCCTCTTTTGGCAGATCACGTTACTGAAACCCTCTTCTCTACTTTCCTCCCTCCTCGAATTGGAATCATCCCAGTGATTTTCATAACACGCTATTGCCGTTGCATTTAATAATCTGTCTAGATATTCACTTACGTTGCAAACAGGCATTCAGGTTAGATCAG
This sequence comes from Psophia crepitans, assembly GCA_013399095.1. Taxonomy (NCBI): domain Eukaryota; kingdom Metazoa; phylum Chordata; class Aves; order Gruiformes; family Psophiidae; genus Psophia; species Psophia crepitans. Next base: position 1,291,084 of record VWZZ01002499.1, read on the forward strand.
GCTAAATAAATCCACAGTCCTGGTACGTGTGTGTGTGTGAGATTGTGACCTGCTTGCTTTTGGTAGGTGCTTTAGCAGAGCACAGCATGCATCCCAGGGCATGAACTTTCTGCTGCGGCAGTGCTCGGCCTGGGGAGGCTCTGAAATGTAAAGAACACAATGATTTTTGTGCTAAGTGATTTTCTAGAACAAACTGGCTTTGTCTTTAGGATGTGTGAGCTGTTTGGTAGCAGCAAGAATGTCAAAAGCCACTCAGAATAGAGAGAAATGGTACACTATCACGGTACACCTGGCACTTACAAGTAGCTTATTGGTGTGGTTTTGTATACAAATATTTTTAGTTACCTCAGTAGCTGCTGCTTAGAATTGGAATATGTTTGTATGTATATATGTATGTGTATACACACATATCTCTGAAACCTGCTGTTTCTGTCAAAATGAAAAGAGAAGTAGCAAGCAAGAAAAGAGCAGAAGATGGCTCTGGCCCCTATTTTGAAATCTGTATTTTTCTGTTGTTTGTTCTTTTAAGACCTTTGTGTCATTTAGCTTTGCAAGTGAGTGTCTCACGGGGGCTTACGAGACATAGGTGCCTGTTCTCTGATGCTGTAGTGAGGCACAGCCGAAGGTGTGAGTACGACACGGGGAGAACGAGCCTGGAAAGACCTCTGACACTAGGAGATATCCACAGATGCAGCTTATTTGGAACACAGCTCGTGAGGCAGGTGATGTAATTAAGGATTCTGGAGAAATCCTACAGATGATGTCTCTCTCTCCCCCCTCTTCATTGCAGCCAGCATCCCTTTGGGCTGTGCATGCGCTCCGGCACGGACACGCTCCCGTGTGTGTGGCCAGCAGAGGAGCCCGCAGGCAGCCGGCTCGTTGCCGGCAGTGCGGGGGGCCACTGGCAGGGCTGGCCGAGGAGAGCGGCTCCGCGGCTGGGGCACTGGGATTTCAGGCAGTGGGACCGAGGGCCACGCTCGCTGACCTGCGAGGTGGCTGCTCCATTCATCTACCGTAATCACGATGATGATGTACAGATATTATGAGCTGCCGGTGTGACAGACAGAGGAAAACCCATCCCTTTGGGGTCTTCCAAACAGAACAAATCTGCAGCCTCGCTCAGCTATTGTTGAGCTTCCAGCAGAGCCATTTAAGTGCTCAGCCTCAGCAGAGACAGAGCCAAGGTGTGTTTTGCCCCGTCAGGTATGTTGAAAAGATATGACATTTGAGGAGGGCTGGGGATTGACTTGATGAAAAAAAGGCTTTGCTCGCTACCTACCACAGCACGGACAGGTCAGAAACAGGACTGGAGAGACGAGATTTGGACGGGTTTCAGGAGGGACGTCCCAAAAGGGAGCTGGATTGAATTTGGCCTCCTTGGGAAAAGGAGAGCCTGTCAGTCATCCCCAGCTTTGTAAAGCAATGAAAGGTATTGTGTTTGGCCAGCCGAACGCGCAGGGACACCGAGCCCCGTGCAGGCAGAGACATTTGCAATTTAAGCAGCAGTCGGTGTGGGCTGGACAGTTCTCTCCATGTCTGCTCAGGCCGGTGGTTTTATTCCCCCAAAGACACGGATGGCGTGGGTTGTGTTGGCTCAGTGGGCAGAGGACTGTAGGTTTTGTTGGAGGGCTTTTCTAATGTTATCTTTTAATGCTTACCCAAAGCAAATCTGGCCTTGTGGCTTGATACGTTAAAAAAAAGAATCTGGTACAAAAACATTAATTGCAGCAAATAACCGAAGGACAGTGGGCAGCTGTTTGAAAGCCAGTCTCTTTCTTGATACACTTCTTTTGGATTAAAAGCAGCTCAGCACAAAAGCAGTGAATTTCTCTTTTTATTCCAAAGAACATGTGAAAAACTATAGGCTTGTAGCCAAAGAACTGGCTTGGGTTTAGGTAAACCAGTTTAGATAAATCAGTGTATGTGTATATGAATTATTATTCAGAGGCTCTGAAATAAATGATGCTTTGAATAGATTTGGTGAGCTCTGTTATTTTTATTTAATGCTAATATTGTGTAGGTGAGCATAGAAAAGATTGCAGGTTCAATACTGACATGAGTCTGATTGCCAGCAGCTTGCTGATGGTCACGCTGTCACTGCCTTAGCTTTCCGTTTACTGATTTTTATGCTGGGAAATCATACAGCAAATTGCGTTCTACCATGTTTTTGAGTTCTTCATACCATGGCCAGCGACTCGAGTTCTCCTGCGCTCCCTCAGATTTGTTCCTTTCTCCCAGAGATGTACCACTCCTCTGGAAGAGCACAGCTCTTGTCTGAGTTGTAGAAGTGCTCCTCGTGGGCCTGGTGAAAGCCAGCGTTCAGCAGGCCTTGAGTCATGCTGTGGGTAAGAAGTGAAGTGGTGGACTTTTAATTAATAATTTTTAATATTTGGATGCCCGTGCATTTGATACTTGTGGAATTTGGCAGAGATTGTTCCCAGAAGGTTGTGCAAACTTTTCCTTCGGTCAAGCTGTAGGCGACATCCTACGGCCCGAATTTCACTTTGAGATTTTGGCTTGAAATGTCATCAGTGGGGTGAAACTGGCAGCTGTCGTGTTTTGAGGGTTTGATACAAACACGCAGGTTTTCTGTGAGGCAGGCGCAGTCTTGTGTCACCCCTGTGTTCTCAGCTGGGCTGATGTTCATGCAGGAGGAAGATTGTTGGGAGATACAGCCTGAGGCAGGTAGAGCAGAGCTTCACAGGAAAGCATTCTAACCTGGTTTTGCTGGTGTCCGTAGTTGGTGACAACCTGGGGTAGAAAAGGCCTACTGCTGGCTCTGCCCCACCTAGTGTGAAGCTCTACCAAGGTGCCGGGTGAGAAGCAGACAGAGCTGGTGCCTCAGGAGAGCACCGGGCAGCCCCCGGCTTCCTCCACACACAGGTCCCAGGCTGGGGGATCTCTGACCCTCAACGGTGTTGTTTCCCTACTCCAATTCTGAGCTAGCAAATGCAAAAGGACTTTTGCAGAAGGTCGCTTCAGAAGGTTTTTCCCCAAAGCTGAGCTGGGAACAAAGTCTGATGCTAACTCGGAGAACGTGGTCTTTTTTCTCCGAAACCACTTCCTCCTTTCGCTAGGAACTGGGCTGCAACCAACCGACCGCACTCGAGCAATAACCATTTTGAAATGCAAGTGAAAGTATCAGCAATACTGGAGAATAAAAATACCAGCGCCATGGGAAATGCTAGGAAGGTAGCCAATGGCAAGCACAGTCCCTCCTGTAGGGAGCGTGATCTAGTTGTTGAACTGCTGAATTAATGAAATCTCACCAATGAGGTTCATTTCACAGAGTGCTGAAAGAGCCCAGATTTCTTGCGTTGTCTTAGTGGTTGCACTCTGATCCCAGATGGGCGGATAATAATGTTATAAATGATTTACTGCCGTACAGTACATGTTATGGGAGGTTTATAGAGATCAAATCACACAGTGAGCTGGAAAATCCTCTCTATTGTTGAGGCTGTTCCCTGGCTGCTGTTGGCAGTAGTACATTAATGGCATGTGAGGGAGTTTGCCTTATTCAAACAATAGTGTAGGCATTATAATTTAATTACTCCCATCATTAGGCCAGTTTTGTTAGAGAGAAAAAAACACCCACAAATGAAAAAAAAAAAAACAAAAACCAAAACCAACCAACGCTGAATTTTTTTCTTAGCTACATTGAATGAAGGACTCCCTGTCCTCTTTGTAAGAAGTCTTCTCCGCAGCACTGTGTTTTACTGATGGTGTAACAGCAAATTTTTACTTCTCACTCCTAATATCCCAGACCAGATTTCCTCCCCACTTGTCTTTATTCCTGAAATAAAGCGCCTTCCTGACAAGGATTTCCTGGGCCAAATGCAGCAACCTCATACCTGCAATCTTGGCATAAAGGGTAAAATTTATTCCTTGGGAAGGACAGTCTCTGGGCTGGGAAGAGAAAACCCATGCGAGTTTCAAGTCCTGCAAACACAGCATAACAAGCAGCAAGTATGTAGGCAGCGTAAGCAGGAGCAAAGAGCTTCTCGACCTGTGGGCCTGGAGGCAGTGACATGAAGTTCATCTCTGCTCCAGAGCCGGGACCCAGCGGTGCGGCTTGTGATGATGGTCCCACAGATAGTAGCACACTTTCCCTTTGATGTATTTAAAGACTCCTTTCATTTGTTTGTTTTTGCTGTCAAATTACTTCACTTAGTCCCTTGTGCAAGCCAGATACTGCAGGGTATTATTACGCTCGGCAAACAGGGAAGTGGAACCTGACACCTGAATGACAGTAAATGAAGTTATTCGCTGCTGGCGGGGGCCGGGTTACACGTGCGCTGGACTTTACTCAGAGGCATGTCCTATGCAGAGCCCTTCCGAGAGAGATTCGAGCTGTTCACGGGTTGCTCTGGTCTGCAGAGAGCTTGTACTTCCCTTAAGGCGCTTAGCACTCCACCTGCCAGGGATTGCTCAGCTTTTTCTCTCTCTGAACTACTTCATACTTCATAAAAATCTGACACCTTCAGGTCTCTTGGTGCAGTCTGAATTTAAACAGGTAGAGAGTTGTCCTCTGTTCCAAATGGCCCGTCCATCCTCGTTCACCATTGCACACAGCATTTTATTGAAGTGTGTGATCTGCTAGCACTGTGGGGACACTAGGGACTTGGGCAGAAATTGGTTATCAGCAAAGTATTTGTATTATTCATTGCTTTCCACCATAATTAAGCAGCAGATAATCCTCTCAGAAGAGTACTGAGAGGAGGAGGCAGGTGTTTGGGAACCGTTTGGAGGATCTCGGTTGCGATGCGCACTGCTAGGTCAAAGTTGTCCTTGTTGCTTTCTACTGCTGCTGTCGTCATTTCACAATCAATATTTCTGTTTCACTAATAATGCCTCCAAAATAATTCGTGGCACATGTGGTCCTGAAATGAGGCCGTCTCTAGCCAAAGAACTACAGATGTTGTTAGTGCTCTTGATTTTAACATCAGCACGGACCCGGCATGCCCATCTCCCAGGGGAGCATCCTCCCCTTTTCCTGCAAACGAGAGGGCTTTCTGTCGCAGGAGCAGCACGACCCTTTGGGGCGCCCAGCACGTGTCCGTGGAGCTGGGCACTGGTTTCGGGGGTTTGGGGGAGACCCTTTCCTCGGCACAGAGCGGGAAGCAAGCGACGTGCGTGGAGCCACGTGCTGACCGAGCCTCTCCCACCCAGCACGCTGCCTGCCGGTCTCCGTGAGCCGTTCCTGGGGGTACCTGTCGTGCTGGGGTTACGCTGCCAGCTGTAATCGCTGCTCTGTGGCACTGTGCAGCGTGAGGCTCTGATTTGCTTTGTTTATTCAATCCCTCGTCACCCTGTAGGCATTTATTTCTTGCCCCAGAGCCACGATTACTGCTTTAATTATTAGCATTTCCTTTGCCAGCAGTTCCATAGCTTTCATTCCCTGAGTCAGCAGGGCCTGCTGCAATTGAAAGCCTTGAGTGCTTTACCCTACCGAGACACAACTGTAACTCGATGAGCCATTTGCAATGGCAAACCCATTTTTAAACTCCCAAACCTGCACAGCCTCACTTCAGTAAGTGCTGCTACCAGGAGTCTTTGCAAATAATGACTTTTCATGTCAAAGACCTGGATAATTTGTTAGGACAATGAGGAGTAGTTCGAGGTCTGAAGTTTGAAATACCTCAAAATTATTGTAATTGGATGTGTTGCAGGAGGGGGGGGACACCTCCATATTTTAAATACGTTTTAAAAGAACAAATTCATCAGTCAGATTCTGAGAACTAAAAGAGCAAATCTCTTGTTTATTTAGGACCTGGGCAAAAGAAACGACGAGTGGTTCTCGCCACTGGGTCTGCAATAGGGATTAGCATGCAAATGCTGGCCTGGGTTTTAAGTCTTTGCTCAATTGATACGTGGTCAAAACTCTGAGTGAGCTACTTCTAGATGTCTGGTGGAGCAGCTGGCAGAGGCAGTCCAGTCCAAAAGCAGTGTTCTGTGGGGATGTAATTAAAACAGTAGTCTCCCCGTGGAGGAAAAACTACCCCAGATGCATTCAGCAGTTGCTGGGTACTTTCCCTTTAAATTGCTCATGAGATTTTAGTTTTGGAATTAAATTTCTTTCGCAATATGGGCCAGTCTTTAGATTTCTGGGCTGATTTCTGCAGTCACTGTTCTAGTTTTAATGATCTTTGTTTGGTAGGACAAGAGTTTTAGTTGCTACCTAAACATCCCAAGGCGTTGGAGGAAAACAAATCTAAGCAGATACATTAAATGTGCGAGTTTCAAAATATACGAGGGAAAACCTTCAGTGTCTACCCAGAGACAAATCTAATAAACCGGGACTTTCTATTAAGGGAAGTTTTGAGTGGCTCCCACAATTCTTCTGATTACATGATGAATTTTACCTAATGAAGTTCCCAATTGCTCATGATTTTTCAGTCAGGTGGATCTGTTTCTAAACTCATCCATCTGCATTAGGTGCTTTTCCAGTTTCCATAGTAACTAGGCAATCCATCATCTTTAACATATCTAGCCTTACAGTATCTTACAGAGGGAAACGCTATGTCCCTTTTACAAATGTGCGGCCAGAGGTATAGGGAACTAAGTGATTTGCCCAGGGTTACGGGGTTCACCTGCAGCTGAATAGGGTGAGAACATTGCTTTCCTGAGTTCCAGGAAAATGCCGTAACTGCCAGGCTGTCCTTTCCCAGGGAGGTATTTGCTGTATCAGATCAGCACCAGCTGAAGGTTGTTTCCCAAGTGTTCTTTTTCTCAGACTCGAAAAAGAGACTTTCAAAAATGAAGAAGCTGGAGTTTCTGAGAGGTACAGAACAGAGTGAGTAATGAAGCAAGAAATCAAAACTTGCAAGTAATGTATTCAGCATAAATGCCAGCTGCATTCTTTGGATAAATTACTCGCAATGAATAATTCAGCCAGCGTCATCACTAGGGGGCATAGGAACAGGATTGGTTTTGAATCATTAGGCCTTTTTCTTCATGAAAAGTTCAACCCAGATTCAGACCCTGATGCGTTCCAACTCCGGATCTGGGTTTTGCTTGTGGCTTGGCCAGAGATGGCCCAGGGTCAGATTTGGGCCTGGGCTGAGCACCCTCCCTTCTCTTTGAAATCTAAAGAAACTCCAGGAATTTGGTATCCTATAGGGTACAATTCAAAGCCACCCTTCAAAAAATGCATCTGTAGCCCCAAAACCTTGTGAAAATAGGAAAACATTGAAAGCCATTGAGGAATCCTGGATTAACACAGCACACCGAGTAGGGAAAAGGTTGGTGGCCTTTGGAACAATTTCTCACATTAATTTTCTTCCACTGCTGACAGCTTTGATTTATTGCCTTAAGGCTGGTTAGAAAACACCCAGACATGAGCAAAACCAGGAGTTATGGAAAGAAAAGGAAAATATGGTAAACGTAGTGATGAATAGCGCTGGTAGATAGACAAACACTGCTCTGCACTCCTACTGCACCCAAATATTGTCTTAGAGTGAAGATGGGAACAGAGGTTTTGCTTGCACTTTCGGTATTTCTTCTTTCACTTCTAATACGTTGAATATTCTGCTAGAAATCCTCTGGGAACCATGGGTTTATTTTCCTTTTCTGTCAGTTGAATGCCAGCTGGAGCACCAGCCGAAGGAGGACTTTGAGAAACACAGAGGCTGCAAAAGTTCTTTAAATTGTTTCGTTGTGAATCCAGTGTAATGACTCCTTACCTTTCCTTTTCTCTGGCACTGAAACGGGCTCTGCATCTTAGCTGATACCAGAATCCTGAGAGACAGCTTCTCCATCCACCCATCCCACCTTCTGCATCCTGTAAGTCTGGTTTTTCTGCCATTTGAGTTGCTGATACCCAGTTCTAAAATAGGATTATTTTTTTTCCCCAAGCCCAGGCTCAGGGAGAAACACAGTTTTTGCCTGTAGAGGTACTACTTCATGAGCTGGTGGAAATCCTTCCCCCCCCATGTCAGAGCACCTCGGTATCTGTAGCTGTTGAAGAGCAGGCGAAGCAAGCAACGCCTCTGGGCACACACTGCACTGCTTGAGTGTGTACTCAAGCCCCGCAAACCAAAATGAACCAAAGAACCGAGGAACACAACATTGTGAAAGTTGTCTTTAATTTCATCAATGGCTTTAAATATTTAGAAAGCACAGTGTAAACACCTTAAGAGCAAGCAGACAGATTTCTCCTGATGTTCAGAATTATTGGGATTCATAAACAGAGAGGCAGTTCTCAGGGTGTGGAGCCGATGTTTCAGACTTTCCACCAAAGTTATATATGCTCATGCCATTACAGCTCTTCCTTCAGCATAAATTGTTGGCACAGTGTCCCGAAATGTTTCTCGTTAGCAAACTTTTCATAACCTCCAAAACTGCAACAACTGTAGAATAAAATGTACCAGGATGCCAGCTGGAGCTGGCACTTGGCGCAGGGCTCTCCGGGCTGTTTGCTTAGCTGGATTTGAAGGATGTTCCGGACCAGCTAGCAGGACATGTGACTGAGTTTTGACCTGAACAGCTGGCCCGGTTCCAGTGATCCTGCCTACTTCATGGGAATGCTTTCCACTTGTCGCTTTCATACCTCAGACACAGCTTTTAACAATTTGCTCGTAAACCCAAGCCCAACAGCCATTGGAATATGGTTAGAGGTAACGGTACTTGGCTAAATAAAGTAACGACGAGATTCCAGAACAGCTCTCTGGGTATTTAAGGCTGAATTAACAGTTTTCCAAGGGCAAGAGAGCCCTGCTTTCCCTTTTTTCCTTTGTGCAGTCTCAAAACTCCCAAGAACTCTGATTTCTTTTACAAAGGCTCTTACCTGGGCGGACACGGAGCCGTAGGTGTAGCAGCGAGCGGCACGGGGGGGATGCAAGCAGGTGTCAGGGGGCCTGCTGTAGACCAGGTCTTTGTACCATGCACTTGTCCTGAAGCGGTCTGAGCGGGCCGTGCTTCTGCAGGATTATAAAAGGTGTTGCTTTGCTTTTGTTATCGTGTCAGATGTTAGCGTTGGTACTGGTCTCGTGCTGGAAGGCATCAGGTGCAGTCTGGGACTGTCCATCTGATGAGATGCAGGAGATGGTGGGTGAGATCGCTGCTGTTGTTTTACAGGCGGTCACGGCAGCCCAGAGCTGGCGAGACACGCTTACGGCCAGGCAGGAGCCGGGAGACCGAGAAATGGGCCCTCCCTGTGTCTTCATCCTAAAACTTGCCTTCTTTCTATTAGTATGCTAGGGCAACTTGTAGGAGATGGAGTTATTTCAGAGAGTGGAGCCACGGGGCCTCAGTTCTGCCATTTCCCCAGGAAAGGTTAATTTGTGGATGAGTGGTTGGAGCTCAGCTTAGTGAAATTGTTTTACCTGATTTCAGAGTGTTCAGACAATAAGAAAAATAGAAATCTTTTCCTGGGCTACTCTTCATTTTCAAATAATCAAGGGTATTATTTTAAAGATCAAAATTTACAACCAAGACCTTTATTTATGCATCATTTCTATAATTTCCTAGGTATAGATCATATTTTCTTTTCTCCAACATGGAAAAAAACATGTGAACTCGGAGTAGTTCTCAGATGCTGAATTCCAAATTGTCTGAATTAAATTTGAATCCCGGTGGGTTCTGCACCTTCCCAGTAGTTCATCACTTCCAGGGTTTATTACCTTTTAGATGATACTATTAAATCCAGCCACCCCTAGAGATACTGGTTAGACTTTGTGAGTCTAAAGAGCAGGAGACCATGAATGAGCCCCCAGAGCTGTTGAGATTTACCAATGCAGTAATTTAAGTTTCCTTTAAAAGGATAGTGTGTAGTAACTTTTTTTTGTATTTTATAATTTGTTTACAGCTTCGATTTCCCTCCCTCCAATACCTTTTAAGAATTATAAAATAAATGTATTTTGCCCTGATTTAGATCCTTGTGTTCTTATTTAGCAAACATTGATTTTACTCCCTTCCCCAGCGCTTTCGTTCACTGCCAAAATTAACATGGCTTGGCTTTCCAGAGGGTCTGTCTGGGGACATTAGCAGGAGCAGATCCTTGTACGGGAGTGGGTCCTGCTCCCTCCTCCCTGGTGGCTGCCCACGACACCACCAAGGAGGTTTGGTGCTGAAAGGGTCTTGGAGGAGTCCAGGCCTGTCTCATGCTTTATGGGGGCTTTTATTGGACTGTTCTTTTGTAACAGCAGACACTAAACCATAGAGTTTTAAAATGTTTTTTGTTTCGTGCCACATAGTGTAGGGCCCAACCTTCCTGGCTCTGAGCTGCTTACTGAAACCCTTCATGGCGCAGAGCCACAGACACTGGCGAGACGCGTGGTCCCAAGGGACTCGGCAGCATCCACTTCCCAGTGCCTGCCAGCCTGCTACTGGACAGGCAGCTCGTTTGGCCCTGCTTGGCTAAACATTGACCCCCCCTCGAGGGTGGCAAAGCCCTCTCACAGTCCTCAGCTTGAACTGCCGGGCAGCTTCATGTTCCTCAGGAGCTGCAGCTGGACCAGGCAGCCAAGGTGTCCTCATAGGATGGGAGACACTTCACAAGTTCAGCAGTCCAGCCCTGCTCAAAGGAAGGAAGAGCAACCCTAATCCTTCCTCATGGGCAATGGTGTGGACTCCTAAAGTCTTACCTTGCTGCAGCATAAGCCCACCTCTAGGACCTGGAGACCAGAGGAAACCTCCTCTGGGCCAAGCTGCTGCATCAGGGCTGAGCTGCTGGAGCCACCCATCGCTGGGCCAGGCCTTGGCAGCAGTTCTCCTAACACCAAGGGCAGCTGCGCCTACAGGGTTAACTGCTGGGCTTGAGCACGCGAAGCCCATGTTGCAAATCACAGATCTGCAAGGAAAATTGAAAAGGAGGATTTGGGCCATGTGGTACCCATAAAAATGAATGCAAAATGTTTCAAAAGTGTATGAAATCTGCAGATAGGGGTTTTTATGTTTCAAAAGTGTTGAATATTAAAAAAAAAACCCTCAACAGGAGTTTAAATAAACACAGGCAAGTGAGTCAGCAAGAAGATATAAAATCATCAGGAAAGGCTGAGTTTGTTTTAATGTGAGGATTACTGTAAACACTAGGAGTGCATGGTAACAATTTGTAGCCCATGTGTTTTGAAATATCATAACTGGTGTCAATAAACACATTAAAATTCAACTTCAAAGAGCTCTGGATGTTTGGAGTGTCATGAAGACATTGCAAAATGGGGGTTTTAGATGTAAACAAGTATGGGAGCAATCAAACACAGCTCCTATGTGAAGAAAGGGATCTTGTCAAGTTGTTAGAGCTAAGCATCTGTGATGGTGATTATTGCTTCTTACTGGCTAAGAACTGCTCTCAGCCCCTGATTTCTTTCACGCTGTCTCCCTTCCTTGCCTCCCACCCTGACCTGCTCGTTTGTCTCACCCACCTGTTAGGTCTCACTTCTCACACCGAATGCGTTTGAGCAGCGCTTGCCCTTTTTTGTTTCTCTCTGCAGTCCCTGGGAAAGCCCGACAGATTCCCAGGCACTATCTCAGTATAAATAACAAATTTGGTTTGTATCCGTACCAGAATGACTTGTGGCACAGTCAGTGTTGTCCCCATGTGCTGACAGGCTGGCTTGGTGAAGGCGTCTCTCATCGCCGCAGCAGCTGATGCACTTGATCCTTCCTGCTCCAGGACTTTAGGGTACGGAGCAGGACGAGCAGCCTCCGTTCTGTCTTCCCCACGTGCTGTTTCAGTGGCAGTGTCCTGAACGGAAGATTTGTGTCCCTCCTCATTCAAACGTCCATTGGGTTGAAATACCTTCTTTTCCTCACTTTTTCTGTTGCAACGTATATTTCTGGTGCGTTTGGATTCACTCCATAAATGCACTCCTATTTGTTACACAAATCGTATGCATGCTCCGGGGAGATGGTTCTGTAAGTGTGATCTTTCAGCTCTAAAGCGCAGACTTCTAACGCTTAAGCTTTAGCACTTTAATAAATCCTCTGGTTGTTTCTGGGATATCCCAGAAAGTGCTAAATTACTACTGCACTTAAAAAGGCAGTATACTTCTGTTTACACGACCCTCTGCCTTGAGACTCGTGTCCACCATATGCCAGCCGCCTGTTTTTTTCTTCTTTTCACCTTTTTTGAAGTATTTAATGCACTACTTCACAGCAATAAAAAAGTTCCAGCTTAAAATCCGCCTGGAAAGCTGCATTGGTCATCCCGTTGACAGAGCCACTGTCACAGAGCTCTCTTAGCCAGCAGCCCAGCATCTGTCCTCCCCACCCACAATGGAAGCTGTAAGCCAAGAAGGTAATCCACCTTTTAGGGGGGTTGTAAACAAAGATGGGGGAGAGGTGTGCCCCAATAAGGTGGAAGATATACCTTGACTAAGAAAGCTATTTTATGGAGAAATTAGTGGCAATTCATCAAGTCCCTGTCAGGTTTATGAAGGATGGGGGAGGTGTTCCTTGGAGCTGTGTGTCTGAGGTTGCTTAATAATTGTGTTAGTCAGCAAAATCAGTTGCCTGTAAGAAACTGGGAAAGACTCAGTGTGGAGGGAGTTTGGGGAATGACCACGTTCCTTGCAATTGGCCCCTTTTTCTGTGAAACAGAACAAGTCATGATTGCCTGGGTTTCATTAAGGGATTCTCCGATGAGACGTCGTTATTTCTGGGGTTTCACCTGCACTCAGTGTACGGTAATCACGTCCAGAAAAGCCAGCTGAGGATGACGGGACCCATGTAATTGCAAAGGACAAACAGGGACAACATCCAAATGGTCTGGTGTAGAAAGGCACGGAGAGAAGCACCTCTCCCCGCCTCTGATCCTACTTGTCTCTTTTTGGTAACACTTTCTAGATGTGGACAGACGTTTATCCCCGCTGCTACAGGGGTCACACGTTAGTCAGGCCTTTAGCAGTTCCGTGAGCATACAGTCTGAGAGTCAGCCCATCCTTTTCCCTCTGGTTTTACCCCAGGGGAATTCAACCTTCCCAAGCTCATCACCCTTTTCTAGGAATCTAGAATCTGCCCTGAGTTACGTGTTTGTCTCCAGAAAAATGTGGGCGGAGGACGGCTATGGAGGAAGAACAAGCCCTGGCTTGCCTGGGGGATCAATTCTGTGCAGGCGACATGGTCAATAAAGCAAAAAGACAGGCGTAAGCCGGTGAGTGAAAATGTGTGCTCAGCACTGACGTACAAAGCAAGCGAGGCTGGCCTGTAAACAACACCTTTAACTATCTATGAATTTTTACAATCCAGTGTCTGTGGGACAGAGTTCATTGATGTTTGCTCTGCTGTGGGAATTACGTTATTACCGTGTTTCCAATGTGCCTCTCAGCTTCGAGTTCATATTCTGTCCCGTTAAGAGGTGACAAACAGTGGATACCACCTAGTCAAGACGTTAGCAGACCCCGCGGAGTGGATTTGCTCGTCCCAGTCCGGCTCCTCCTGTACCTCCCCACAGCTGGCAGCCTTTGGCAAACAGCAAAGGCCAAAGACGGGCTGGCTCTCAGAAAATGAGCTATCCTGCCATTCCCGAGCGAGATCTTGTCGTGTCAGTACGAGCTATACCACCAGTTGAGCACGAGAAATTTTTGATGTATCACATTGTCTCTTCTATGGGTTCAATTTACAGTACTTCAGCTAAACACAAACAGTAATTTGACTTATTACAAACCCTATAGTAACAAACTTAATTCACACATGCCCTTTTTAAGGTGATTTATGGCAGAACCAATACGAGGGAACAGATGAACATTCCTGCGTCTGGGTTCAACTGCCATTTAATAATCACAGCCAGTATTCCCTTGTTTTAATGCTCAACATCGTGTTCAAAACAGAGCGCCTCGCTGCAAGCTGCACGCAGCCCATTGCGGGATTAAAAGGGGCTTCTAGTGTGATGCATATAACAACCTCTTAAATGATTAGGACACCTGTTGACATTAATATAGAAGCGTGCATGAAAACAAGTGTGCCACACACTGAAATATATGTACACAAATATGAAGAGGATTAGAGAAATTGCTGAAATGGATGCAGTGGCATTTAACACAAACATGTCTGGAATCTGAGCAGAATGGAAATAACATACACAGAGCTGATCCCTGGTTAGATGGCTTTGGCTTTTTTTTTTTTTTTTTAGCAGTTGATCTGGGGCATAAATGTGTCTGTACAAGGAGGTCATTTGCTTACACTTAAAATTTCTGCTTAATATATATCTTTGTTTGGAATCTGCCTCTAATTCATAACCACCTTCATTTAGTAGCTGGCACCTCTGCCATGCAAGCTGCAGGAAAAAGTAATTAAATTTAATAGAAGCCACCCTTGCTTTGAAGCTGCCCTGGATTTAGAGCCACAAGGAGAAGCAATTAAACTCTGGCAGCCAAGAATTCGAACTGAAGTTATATAGTGATTTATTTTTTTTTAAAGGAAACTTTCTCTGTAAACGGATTTGGATTGTCAGATCTGATTGGATTCAAACCTATAGAAATTTCCTTCTTTGGGAAATCTTCTCTTGAAGCAAAATTAGAGAAAACCCAACAATTAGATGTGAAATGGGGATCAGTTGTGAAGATCTAGGATTTTTTTTAATCCTTTTGAACAAACTTCCAAAAAAGCATTTGCTCTTCTCAGGAAAGTGCTGGATGGAAAAGGGAGACGTGGAAGGAAGACATCTGCATGTCTGTTTAATTGCAGGCAGGGCAGTTTGTCAGCAGCCTCGGATATAGAGTCAGTATGGGAAGGAATTTTTTTGCATTAAAATGTATTATAAGCATTGTTTAATGCTGTCAGGGTTTTTTTAAACCAGCAAGATGCAGAAATTATTATTTCACTTTTGTGATTTTACAAAAAAAAATATCTTTAAATTAAGTAACAAGAACAAGCAAAAATATTCTAGAATGGCACACTCAGTGCCAAACATAGTTCTAACAATGTAAAAATATTTTTCAGAGTTTCCCTTAAAGGATCAGAAAGGATTCCGCTGAGAAAGGTCTGCTTCCAGCGCAGACATCATTCAGAAAAGCAAACTGGTAATTCAGTTACTACTTACAGGGAGGCAAAATTGTCCTAATCTTCACCAACTCTTGGAAATATTTCTGAAGTCTTAGCTAAGTCAGAGGCAAGTGTGAAAAATTTAACTATTGTTGTGCGTGTATTTTGCAATACACTTTTCTGCTTTTCTGCTCTGAGGAAAAAACTGCTCTCAGGCTCCTTACCGGGATACATTCATGGTCCATGATCTGTGGATCAGACTCGGTGAATTGATAGTCCTCTGGCTGCAGATGTGCTAAAGCTACTCTGTCCATGGCCAGGGAAGGGTCTGGGCAGTGTATTATTGTATCATTGGCCATTGCGAGGTAGGTGGGGACAGACATGTTGGAAACAGCAAGCTGTGCATCCCCTAGAAGACTTCCCTAGCAATGGTGACCGGCCTGTAAATGGGGAACGGGCAAACAGTGCCGGGGAGCCACCCTGGGGAGCCATCAACGCTGCGAAGGATGTTTGATCCCAACGTTTTGGATGTCCCAGCTGTAATCTTTGGGTTATTCAAAGCAGGTATCGCAGGTGACAGCGGCCCAAGGTCTGTTTTTACAGCAATTGTTGGTCACTCGAAAGTCAAAGCTACAATGCTGGGAGCTGGACAGAAAGAACGTTACATTGGAGAAGCAGCTCCAAAAGAGGCATCCTGTCTTTGAATTACCCAGTTGACCATGGCATAGTTACATGCTGGGATGATATGGAAAGGATCTGGAGACATGTCTACGAGTATGAGCTGAGAATCAAAGCCAGCGAAAGGCCGGTGCTGCTGACTGAAGCTCCTCTCAATCCTCTGCAGAACTGGGAAAAAATGAAGGAGATCATGTTGGAAGGCTTCACCGTGCCGGCTATGTACGTTGAGCCCAGGCAACTCTGGCTCTGTATGCATCCGCCCGTATTACTGGAATAGTCATGGACAGCGGGCATGGTGTTACCCACCCTGTCCCCATGTATGAAGGATACTGCTTACCTCACGCTGTCTCCAGGCTGGATATTGCTGGCCGGGATATTACCAAATATTTTATGAAGCTTCTTTTGGAGAGTGGACACACTTTTGTTAGCACAGCTGAAAGGGAAATTGTGAGAGATATCAAAGAGAAGTTGTGCTACATGGCCTTAGACCCCACCCGAGAAATGAAAGCAAAGCCAAAAGAAATCATGAAAGAATACAAATTGCCTGACAAGAATATCATCCAGATAGGCAACCAGCTCTTTCGTGCACCAGAAATCCTTTTGGTGCCTGCAAATGTTGGAGTTGAAGCTCCTGGAGTGCACAAAGTGATCTACAACAGCATCATGAAGTGTGACATCGACATCTGCAGGAATCTTTATGGCAACATCCTGCTCTGGGTGGGTCCACGCTCTTCCCTGGCCTGGAGGAGCAAGTTCTGAAGGAGATGAAGCTGCAAGTGCCTGCTGGAATGTTTGTGAGGGTCATTGCACCCCCTGAGAGAAAATACTGTGTGTGGATCGGGGCCTCCATCCTCACCTGCCTGGCATCTTTCAAACAAATGTGGGTCACCGTGAATGATTACAGGGATTTTGGGGCGGCTGTCATCCCCTGGAAATGCTTTTAAGGAGAACATCAGAGCGAGTGAATGGCTTGCTACAACGCCTGAGCAAGAAACCTGCTGAGAGCTGACTGACCTAAAAGGTGCTACAGCTGTTTGTGCGGCTGACGAAACCTGTATGAAAATAAAGCATTAAAAACATGGGTAACCAGGATCTTATCGTCATCTCCCTTCCCCTTCACAGCGTTTACCGGTGTGCACACGTCACAGGGATGCAGTAACTCCTTAACTGACTCACAGTCATACGGGGAGCAGCGTACCTCCTCTGCTCGGAGATTCTTCCCTCTACGGTCTTTGAGATATCTGGGGTTTGTATTCCAAAACTAACTCTCACGTTATTTTTGACCTCATTAAAAATGTTTCCTTTAGAAACCCTGCAAAACCCCAAACCGAATCCAGATATAAATCAATGCAAATGCAATTACTGTAACCGACGCTCCTCTGTGCCTGAGCGTCTGCAAAAACCTATTGATTCTCTGCCGTAATTTATCTGGGAAGTAAGAACGCCCAGTTTCACTTCCAAGTACTAGCCCTGAATCAAACTGCTCCGCGCTGCCGGCTCCCTGGAGGAAGCAGCGTTGCCAGTGCAGCTGCGGAGGACTGCGAGCTCGGCGGAACGGTGCCTGTTTGCGACTGGAGGATCTAGAACGTTTCGCCAGCAGTCACTGCCGGGGACAGCACCGTCCGGCGTGTCTGACTCTGGGGCGGCAGAGAATTTTGCATTGCAGTGAATTTTGGCCTCAGCTCTGGGCAGTGTAAGGCTGGTCTGTCAGGGGAACACGCAGCCTGTTCGGGTCTTTCTGCTGTTGTGGGATGACCCAAGTGCAAGCGTGTCGTGTTTGGGGTGAGTCACAGGGACTGCTAGATGGGGGAAGAAGCCCAGTCCGAAAGGGGCATTTTGTCTTTCGCTTACCCCGTGGAAAACTGGTTACATCCTGGGACAACATGGGGAAGATTTGGAGATATCTATATGAACAAGAACTCAAAATGAAATTGAGTGAGAAGCCAGCACTGCTGACCGAGACTCCTCTCAAACCTTCATCCCATGGAGAAGAAATGGCTGAGGTGTTGTTGGAAAGCTTCCAGGCGCCTCCCCGCTTCATGGCTCTGCAGGCACCAACAGCCCCATGTGCCTGTGCCCACACAACAGGACTAGTGCTGGACAGTGGCGACGGTGTCACCATCGCGGTCCCTGTCTACAAAGGTTACGTGGCCTTTACAGGCTGGGTTTTGCAGGCAAAGGTGTAACCAAATACCTTGCTGGGCTCCCTGGGGACGGGGCACTCCTTCATAAGCACATCAGAGAGAGAAATTGTCAGGGATCTGAAGGAGAAACTGTGCTATGTTGCTGTAGATCCTAGATAAATTACGCATGAAAAGCCTGAAAAACTTACATACTGTACATTCTCCCTGATGGAAGGGCTGTCAGGGCAGGAGACCAAACATTCGGAGCTCCTGAAGTGCTTTTTGTGCCCGCAGGGGCAGAAATCCCGGGGCCAGGGGTTGGAGGGATGGTCCTCCAGTGCATCACCAAGCATTGTGAGCATATCCAGTCTAACATCCTGAGGAACATGCTGCTATCGGGCCAGTCAACTCTCCTCCAAGGTTTCAAGAAGAAGCTACTGAAGGAGCTCCAGAGAGGAGTTCCCAAAACAGTTCATATCCAGATCATCTTCCCATAAGTTCAGAGGCACTCTGTGTGGATCGGTGCTTTCATTCTTGGTAGCTTCAGAGCATTCAGGAATATGTGGGTTACCAGGGAAGACTATAACGAGGTTGGACCAACAATACTCCAGAGAAAATGCTTTTGAAAACTTTAGTAGGACCATCCAGAAATTTTTTTTTTAAGTGCCAATCTGAACAGCTGGAGAGCAGTTAATAAATCAGTACAAAAATAATTGATTTATAGTAAGTGATTTTATAGCTTTCTAAAGAAAGGTCCCTTGTGCATTGGGTTGAAGAAAGAGTCCTTGTTCAGAGCATTTTTGCTATCCAAGATGTTGGTTTTAATTCTAGAAATGTGTTGATCCCTGCTAGAACTGCAAACAGTTTGTCAGACTTTTAAACACTTGAGAACAAGCCACCTCCATCCCATGCCCGTGGGGGCTGGCTCCTTGCCATTCACCATAAACCTCCAAAGAGTGGAAAGAGTCCTCTGATGGAGAAATAGAGGGCTCCGGGGCATTGCTGACCCTTCAGCACAGCACTGGAGATCTCCTGTGGCAGCCCTGGAGACGCTCAGGGGGAGTGAACTTCTCAATTTGTTTTTGCTCGCAAAATGAATGTAAGTTGACCGGTCTGCTAAAGCAGAGCTCTCAAACCTGGGATCTCTGGGCTGTTAGTGGCCTTGCCATGTGATTTGCTATGTCACGTCACGTAAAACATTGCCTTCGTTCGTCCATCTGTGGCATTTCACTGGTATTCTAGCGTAAGGACTATATCAGACTACGTTTAGATAATATAATGTTAATTAAAATCAGGAAATTAATCAAAAAGCACAAGATGAAAGCTATCTAGTTCGGCTTATTTTTAGATGACTCCTGAACAAATGTTTTAATGTCAGGCATCTAAGAGAAGGTGGAGGCACTGGTCCCTAGCTGACACTGATCCTTTTTTTGGGAAAAGTTGGATATGTGAGGAGAAGGTGTTCTTCCTCTACCGCCGAGAGCTAGGGAAGGTGACAAAATAATCCTGCAACTATTTGCTGGAATTACTAAGCAAATCTGCCTTGACAAACTCAATTTCTGGAAATCATTCCCCCAGGTAAGCTTAACTAGCATAAAGATCGTGGCTAACTGATTGGATTTCCAAAGTGAACGACAAAATTCATAACAAAGGTGTGAATTTTCAATAAGGAAATTTGCATTCAAATAAAGAAATTGAAAATTGCACATTTAGAGTGATCATCATTATCCACACCTTCAAATACACCCGCGGCATCCGGTCAGGCAATAGAGTACTTGCCATAATCTGTGAAACTAATGGGCACTATGATTATATATTGCTCAAAAATTATTTGGAAAAAATCCTGAAGGTATACCTGAGAACTTGTTGAATTTGTTCGGGGCTAACGTGAAAGGAGGAAAGGAGCTGAAATCTGTCGTGTTAATTATTGAATACAGCATCTGGCTGTTTTCATTTAGCTCTGGAGATGAATCTTCAAACTCATTGATGCCCTCTGCTGCCTCGGGACTGATTAGTCATCTGTCACCTCTCGCTGCCCTTTGAAGACTCACAGCACTCTTTTCCTTTCCTGCAAGACATTTACAAGTGCTCTGAAGAGGGGCACATCTAACTCGGCGCTCAGCTGTCCACCGAGCCCTGGAGCACTTCCTCAGCAGAGCAAGTGGAAAAATTAAAAGGGCTGAAAGACCCAGCTACAGAGGACTTGGGCAGGGGAGTGGAGGGCAATTTGTGGACGACTCCAGCAGCAACTACAGCCAGACCCACCTAACCCCATTTTCCTCAATGATCAAGGTGAACGCGTAAAGCAAAGAGTCTGGAGTAAAGCACGTAGCTCTTTCCTGCTCTGCTTGGGCCCTAAGGCTTCAGAAAGTTGAGATATATTACTCCATCAAGTTAATGGAAGTATTCAAAGCACTTTTAGAGCTGTTATGAAATCAGAATCTGCAATCTTGGATCTTACTTCTATTACAGTATGTTACCTTTTAGCAGCCCACTGGAAATGTGTAAACAAACGAGGTACAACTGTAGACAGTTTAAATATTTTACAGCTCACTGACTTCCATATGAGGAGGGATTTGCAGTAACTTAAGTGTTTAGACTCCTGCTCCAATAATCTAATGCAAATAAAACCCCAAAAAGCAGGGTGCTGGAAAGCAGAGGGAACCTGAGCAAACAGTGCAACTCAAGGCAGTTGTCAGGAAGGAGGAAACAAAAGGAAAAGCAGGATAACGCTGCAAACCCAGATGCAGACACAAAACGTGTTTGGAGAGTGACACCTAGCAGAGCTCTGTGTGTGCTTTTAACGAGGTTCCACCCTTGCAGAACAAGATATTGCCAGATGTAATGCAGGATGAATTAATTGATACCGAACTTGTTTTACATCAAGGGACCTGGTTCAGCTCCTCCCGGCTGAAAAATCATTCAACAAAGCATTATTACGGGATGCAGCACCCGCAGTACGGGTTTGGCCTGGCTGTTTCCATTTACCTCTTAGGCCTGACTTTGCCCAAGGACACACAAGAAGATAGCAGAAGTTGGCACATGTTCCGTGACTCGACGTTATATCAGCCTCTTGGTCACCTTGTGCTTCCACCGCTGCACAGGGCGCTGGAAATTCATTTCTTCATTTATATCTAATTTTTGCTTTGAGGAGGTCTGAGATACTAATCATGTGGGACCTTATCCCTTGGCCCTCATGCCACAGAACAGGAATGGCAGGGATCCTTCCTCGGATGTATTTCCACCTATGCTCTGCCTGTCCTGTGGATAGAGAGAGGATTTAAATTGTAAATGCCTGGGATCTTTCTAGCCTCAGGAACGTCACGTGGGTCTGGTGAGTATAGGACTGGTTACGGGGATTAAAAAGGCCTGAGTTAATTCCTAGATTTACCAGTGGTTCGTTGTGGAATGAAAAGTTTCATCTCGGCACATCAGGCATAAGTTCCCACTTATAAACACCCATCTTCTGTTCTATCCTTTACTTGTCCTTCAGGCTATTTGGAGCAAGTTCTGTCTCTTGCTTTAAGAGCACATATCAGTGCAAAGATCTGGGACTTTGGGGCCACTAGGTCAGAAACAGAAAATCGTTTGTGAAGGTTGCACTGGAATTACGTAAAAACCTCAACCTGCTCCTGGTAATTTTTTCCCTCCCTCCCCAAGTCTCATTTAAGTTTCAATCCAGCAGCAGCTCTTTATTTTCTTTTAAATGTCAAACAATTCATCATTTTGCACTTTCCCCATTCCCTGTGAATTTAAAGGTTTTATTGGTATGTAGTATTGTCAGCATGGGACAATGCACACTGATTACCCAAAACAACGTGGGTTTTGTCACCCTGCCCATTTTCGGTTGTGAGCTCTCAAGAAATGTATGGGAGCTCCTGCTTTCTCCCTCTCCACACTGTTATCATATACACAATAAAAAGCCTGGGTTCAAATATATACTAGACAAATAATTATTGTCTTTATTATTCAAATCTCCTGTCTTCTGCCCTCAGCCATGCTGAGCCGTGTGAGCACAGCACTGCAAAAGGTGCCCTCACCCCTGCTTGCAATCGCAGGTCTCAGGGAGGGTGATGATGGAGAGCTGGTTCTGAAAGCAGCTGGGCGGGGAGTGCCAAGTCCATCTCTTGAGAAGGGGCATGGAGGACGGGAGGGAAATGAGCCCCTCTGGTTCCCCAGACCCATCGGTGCTTAGGGAGGGCACGGTACAGAGTGGCCAGAACTTAGAGAAGTTCAGCAATGCTGCGCTTGCAGTCTTACCGCGCGAGGGCCAGTGGCCAGGCTTAGCGAGCAGGGTCAGATCCGAATTGTCTGGGTAAATTAGGGGTTTGTTCACCGTCCATGGCCAGAGCAAAGCGATGCCAGCAGGCCAGCGTGTGCAGCCTACCACCGACAAAAACAACAGCTGCTGGTAGGAATGTGGCCGCTGTGAAAGATGCTCGGCGGTGTGGCCGTGCAGAGGAGTAGCTGTCTCAAAGCCCAGCAGAGACCCAGCGTGGACACGGATGCCTAAGACGGTGCAGTAAGGCCAAGGGTCTGCAGCAGGCTGACTTTGCAGGGGTGTCCTGCAGAGGCAGGTGTGAAAACAAGCTCTGTGGACATTCAGAAGTGGCCGAAAAGAGTAACGGCGTTCCCAAAGGCAGATAAATACCCGTGCTGCAGCTGGGCGTGGGCAGCTCCGTCAGTTCATTTCCTGAGCAACCGGCAGGCCCACCTCCATTTCTCCAACCTTGGAAACACCCAGGTGAGTACCTGGATATGAGGGATTTGATGTGAAGGAGGTAAGAACATTCCAGAGCTTTTCCCAGCGGAGGTGTCGCTGCACAGAGTAAGATGTACCTCTGGCTGAGAGAGGCTCTGTACTCGTTACACACATACCCGCGTGAACACGTGCACCCACACGTACGCACATGCACACACACATACTGATTTTATTAAGCCATCCCATGCAAGTATTTTATATACGTTGGGGTTTTTTATTTGGAAAACTTCAGAGTGCTTTTTTTCACACACAGTAAAGTTAGCTTTGCTGAGATTCATTAGTCCCCTTCCCCCTGTGTGTAAATGGATCTCTCTCAGTTATGCAATGCGAGGGTACACAACCATGAAAAGTGCAGAGGCAGCCAAAAAAAGCATTGTTCTGAACTCGGACGTGTAAAATATTCATATTCAATAATAAAAAAACTGCTCTTAATAAAAAATTCACAGCGTAAAATATGCATTGTCGTTCCATCCCCAGGGCTGCAGCCGTTTCCAGACCAACATGTTACATGGGTTTTCACTGCCTTGTTTTACTCGATTAATTCAAAACCAATTCACTCACAGACATCCCAGTATTAGGTGCCTAAATTGATTCTGATTTCTCTAAGGGCACTGTATCTATGACTACAGTAATAGCTGGTGGAAGCTGTGACTGTTCAAAGCATCCAACACATAGGCCCAACAGTGCGCACGGCAAGGCTGGCCCGATCCTGACGCCACGTCTGTGCATCCAAACGCCATGCTGGGCACGGACACACAAGCCCGCTCTGACCGGGCAGGAGAGCGGTTTTAGCATGGTGCTTGGACCACCTCGGTACCCCTGTTTCTTGAAAGAGCAAATTAACCACATGTTAATGTGGCTGAGCAGCAATCCATGGACAAGGGAGCATTCCCGTACAGCTTTGCCCTACACCCTGCAGAGCCACCTGCGGAGCTTGGCACGCAGGGCAGAAGAAAAGAAATAATCTCGTCACTGTTCTACCAAAGGGAAACAGAGACAGGTGGAAACAACCGCTTGGCTCAGATCCTGACCAAAGTATATAGCAGAGTCAGGAATTTAATTTAGATTTTTCTGCATCCCCACCGTGTGTCGTAGCTGCAAGGCCAAACTGCCCCAGTACGTGCATGTGTGTCCCAAGCAGTCACAAAGGCAGAAGGATGGGACAAGGGAGATCGAGACTAGCAGGATGCACGAGTACATCTGACTGTTTCTGCTCAGGAACATGTCGTCAGGCTGTAGGTCTGCTGAAGACACGCAGCACAAGACCTCTGACCCAAGCAAGGAGAGGCTGCTGCCGTTTTCAGCCTAGCCGCTCCGCTGGGTATAGATCATCAACGCACTGCGCTGCCCTGCTTTGCACGGTGTGTTCTGAAGCCCTGGTGGCGGAGGGTCTCACGCCGGGTTATATTGCCGTGCTCCTCCAGACACTGGCGCTGGTGGAAACTGCCATTTCCTGCCTTCGTTTTGCATGAACTGGGTTTTGCACACTTTGTCTCATGTCCTTAGTGGGAAAACTGGAACTAAACCACCGGTCCCCTGCTTCAATAGGTGCACCATGCTGCTTCGTGTAACTGGGGGCTATGCTGGTCCTGAGAGCCCAGCAGCAGGGGAGAATACTAAAGTGATATTACAGATGTTGCTAAAGAAAAGAGAACTCAGGCACAAGAGGAAAGGCTCTGAACTTAAAATACGGTGCCTGGCACTTAATTTTTATGAAGATATATGGCAGAAAAGAATGAGAAACTCCAAAACAACCAATGCTTCAGATGTTTCTTTTATCTAAAGTAGAGCTAGTTAAATGTTTTACATAGAACAAGTCCCAAGGAGCATAAATCAGGGGATGTAAGCTATGTTTTATAAAGATCTCAAAATATAAGTTCTTTACCTCCCACATTCTCTGGCCAAATATTTTAAATGGAAAAGCATGTGAGACAATAAGCATGTATATCACCCATGTCTTTAATGACCATTCCCACCAAGGTGATTTGTTCTGTGTCCACAGTTTGATATTTATATAGAAGGGAAGAACTCACCCTCCATGGATGTGAGTTGCATCACACAATCTAAACCAGTCCTGAATCCTGCTGCTGGGGCACGCTGGCACGAGGGTAGAAGAGCAGGAGGGCAATCCCTCCAGTCGTTCTACACTGCAGGCCCCCAATCCTGCACCTTGCAAGGTGTCTCTCAGTGGTCACCCTGGGGAGAAGGTGGATGGGCTGCAGGGAGAGGCTGACCAGGCAGCCCCGGAGGGCGGGGAGTGCGAGGGAGATGTCTGCTGCAGGATGGGTGACAGGAGTGCACAGAGCTGGGAAGAAGGAGCCGTTGCTTCATGGCTTCATAAAGACTGAATGTTCATAATGCTGGCTAAGAGGGCTTCTGCACATCTCCTGAGCATCCAGGAACGCAGGCTGCATAGAGGCGAGCAACAGGATTGCCCGAGGATGCCAACTGTTGAGTTGGCGTTCTGGAGAGCTCTGCTTCCCTCCAGAAAGCACCGCAGTGGTTTTTTACCTTATTCTTTGTGCAGAGACAAAGATAAGAACATGATAAGAAATCTCTTTCCTTTGCAAGACTTCCTGACAAATCGTTTTCCTGTCTCTCAAACACTTGCCCATGCTTTTCCCCTTTATATTTGTCAGGACCATGCAACGGGAACGTGCCGAGCAGCATGAATCTAGCAGAGAAAGTCAGCCGAGCAGTGGACTCTGTTTGCAGGCCCCAAGGACGGCTGCAGGTTTGCAACCCCGCCCGGCCCAGTCATCTTGGATTCGATTTATTGTGTCTCTATCTGCTTCATTCTTGTGTCTGAGAAGGGAGGATGTTCTGAGAGCCTTCACACGGCCGGACGCATGAAACCACATCCCAGCTATCCCAAAGTTCAGAACATCTGTCTTAATTTGTCTGGCCCTCGGTGCTGTGCTCTTGCAGCCTTTGAGAATTTACTGCTTGTTTTTGCAATGAATCTCTCTCACCAAGAAGAGAGAGGGGAATTTGATGGTGTTAGAAAACATTACTCTCCCTGCGGTTCTCAAGGCATCTTGGATCAAATGTAACCCTGCTAATGTCAGAGCCTCGGACTAACCAAGGAACCACGAGTGAGCCACTGAGTCCTTGTAATGCAGATGAGCTGAGAAGATTTGGAAAGACTCAGCTCTTCAGATCCTTTGCTACCCTGACAAATCCAAAGGGAAATACACACGCTGCCAAAGTTGTTTCTATGGGTCATTCCCGAATTCCTACAGAAAACAGTGTTTCTCAGGACAGCACAGCAGAACTATTAAACGGTGCTGGTGGTCTGATGACATTCTCTGAAGTACTGTCTTTCAGCCAAAATAATATGTATTTCCTAGAAGTGCATGCCCCCAGAGGAAGAAATCATGGACGTTAAGGTATCCAAGACAATAGTCCAGATGCTGATTTCAGCTGCACTGTTTTAAACCCACTGCACTCAGTACATTTACTTCAAAACTGTTTTTTTTTTTTCACTGATCTGAGATCATTATTCCTTTATGAGGGGAGGAATGGATCCTTGAGTATCCAGAGCACCTGGATAACCTCCAGCTTGCCCTCTTGGAGGTTTTATTTTCAGATCTGTCACAGGCTTTCTAGGGCAAGTCACCAAGATCTGGATTCATACCATCTAACCTTTTACAACTAAAGCAAATAACTTTAAACTTGGGTTACGTGGAGAGAGAGAGAGAGAGACTTCACTTGCCTACGAGCTGCTGGGCTTTTATCTCCATTTACTGAAGAGAAAGATCTTTTTTTAGGACTGGGTTCCTAATTCAATTGTCATCTTTATACATATCAGTGAACCTGGGCCTTTGGCCTCCTGAGCATCAGTTCCAGTTCTGTGATACTTAAATACTGTGAAAAAGATTAAAGAAATTTAGAGCGTACATTTTCAGGGAGAGATTATTTTTGTTATGAGAAAGTTGTGTCTGAAGGCTGCAAGAAGTGGAGGAGCAAGAATGTTACCTACGATGTTTAAAAGCCAAAATTGATTAAGTCAGAGTAGTCCCTACTTGAGGCGGTGATGTCGTAGGGCTGTGCTGTGTCCTGCTTCAAGCAGATTTACCTGGTGAGGAGTATATGCTGCCTTTCAGGTACTCCACTTTGCCTGCTCAAACACTGGAGTGGTGTCACCATCAGAGAAGTGGAGGTGGAGGAAGACTGAAAAAGTAGGGATGTGCCAAGGTGTGTTTGAAGGAAAAAAGAAACCCTAGCCAAGGTACCAGCATACATTGTTCTCCTCTGTTTTGGCTTGAATCTTGCACAGTCTCCAAGGAGGGGATGCTGTGAGCTGTCGCGGCAGTGGCTGTGCCTTTCCAGCCTGCGTGGAGCTCTCTTGACACCCTGGGGGTTCCCGAGGATGAGGGAGTCTGTCCCTGCAGAGCAATGAAGGTTTGGGGGTGTTCAGAGCAACAGAATCACCTGCTGTTTTATCCTCAAGCACCAAACAGTGCTCGCACACATGGGTGCATCACACCCATCAACAGAATTAGCTCAGCCCCAAATTACCAGTGTTACACACTGAAACCCCCAGGCTCGCGTCTCAGGCTGCCTGAGCCATTTAGTAGCAGTTCCACCAGTCCGACGGATGTCCAACTGCTTTTCTTTTCAGTTTGTGTTTACAGGGAAGTGTCCATGTCATAAGCAACGAAATGTGTGAGGATATTCTTTCAGAAGCCACAGAAGGGATTAAAAGCAACGACAATCCATGAAATTACTTCAGAATTTTTTTTCTCCTCGGATGTCCTGAGGAATTCCCCAGCTCCTAACCTGCTCCAGTTGGCACCATCACGCACTTGAGCTCTAATATCAGTGGAGTTTGTAATGTTTCCAGTTTTTCTGGTGAGGGATTACGTGAAACCAAAATAATTCTTTCCATGGGGGATTTCATAGCCAGTTTTGTTTCTAATACTCCAGTCCATGAGTGAAGAACTTTTTTCTTGGGTACCTGTTTCTTCTCTGACTATGAGAGGTACTGTCGTTTGGAATATCTAGGCATAAATCCATTTCATTAATTTCATTCCTAATCACTTAACTCCTAAAGGAACCTGATTAAATACCCTATCGTAAGGCCAGTCTTTATATTTTGGCTGAATGTTCTTGGACAACTAATTTCACAGAAATTATATGACGATGTTCCCTATTTTAGTGATCAAAACACATCTGCATAGTTAATTAGATAAAAACTCACCTTGAGGAACTGTCAGCCACTGATGAAAATGACTCATATTTGAGGGGAACATTGCTACTGAGTTACAAGAGTCTGGACCAAATGTCTGTTCTCAAATGTTCAGGTTTTTCTGTTCAAGTACCAAAGTGTGCTTCAGGGATTTTTTTGGCAGGGGTTTTAGAGCAGGAAAATAGGAAATGAACTGGAAAATTTGAAGACTACAGCAAACAAGAAAATCCTGGAAGGGACACACTCTATAGATCCACCCTAGCCATTAATAATATGGAAAGATTTCATTAGGCAGAGAGGGAAGAGAAAAAGAAAGAGTGTACAAGGAGGCAGTGTTAGCGTCAGCGCGCGCAGGATGTCCTCCCTGCTCAGCCTCACAGGCAGGGCATTTGCAGGGCGCTTCTGCCGTTACAGGCAACAGCCACGGCGTTAAGAGCTACGCCTCCGAGTAAGCTAACGAGCCCCAAGCACTGCAGCGGGTGGCAAGCGGCTTCTGAGAGTTCCGCAGAGGCCAGTTCGCTGGGGACTGTGCGGAGACGCAGGCGCGCAGGTGAGACGCTTGAAGTGCACACCGTCACACGGGCACCTCCTCCTTGCACCAACGCACGGGGAGCAAGCCCAATGCAGTTAGACTGCTGGCACCGCGGCCACCTGAGGAAGCAATTTGTTCTGATGGAGAGACACCTTCTGCCCTAGCCAGGAGAGCACCTAGGAGGTGGAGCAGCCCCCCAAAAGACACTACTTTATTTAAGGGGGACTGCAAGCGGGCAGCGTCTTTGCACGGGTCCCTTGCTAGCCCACAGCCTCCACGTGGCCAGCGAGCCGCTGCCACAGGAGCCACCCTGCCAGAAACGTCTGTGCCGGGGGTGCTGGGACCCGAACCCCTTCACCTCGCGGAGCCACAGTCGGGCGGCCCGCCGTGCTTGTGTTGCAGACTGGTGTTATCTGCCGCACTCTGACAGCGCCCGCAGAAATACACGGAGCCCAGCAAATTGTTTTGTAAAAAGGGAAATAAAGTTCTGTCCCCTTTCACCTCTCCGTAGCGCGTACCTGCCACCACATCACCGCCACCTCCCTCCTCTGCGTGGGCCCTTGAAAGGTTCCCTGGTAGCCAGAGAGCATCCTCTACATCAAATGCTTCTGCGTACTGTAACCTATAAAAAGCATAATGTTTTGGTCTGGAAAATTGTTTTGTTCTTCCCTGTAACACACTTGAGGTGACTGTCTGTTCTTTTGTGTCAATTCTGGGCAAAGTGCACTGCATTAAAACTCCCACCGCAGCAAAATAGAGCAGAGCAATTTAAAATCCCTGTTTTTGCCAAAAGTTTTTGCAGTGTAATGTCACATCCTATACATCAGAATTTGCTGGGAAAGACTTGGGTGTTGGGTTGGTTTTTTTTTTTTAGGGTTTCTGCTCTCTTCTGTAAGAATCAGCAGTTCGAATGACATTGAGTTATGTTTTATGTATTTCCACAGTATGTATGAGGAAGTTCAGTCTTTGTACTTATGAAACACACTACAAATAAAAAAAGTACTACAAATAAAAGAATATAAGCATTGGAAATGTCACGTCTGTTAAATGTAGACCCTTTGGGATGCCTAACAGTTAACTCGTCTGCGAGACAAAATCTGTCTGGTATTCACCAGTGCTGCCATAGCTGCCTTTCCAAAGCAGCCATAAGCATGTGGGAGGTACAGGGGGGCGAGGGGGTGTTACTTGAATCACACAAGATGAGCTTTACATATCACTGGGATGACACCACCTAAAATTCAGTATCTGTCTGGCTTTAGACTTGGTGAGCTGAGCTGTTTCAACACCTGTGTTTTATCTCTCTTTAAACGTAATAAATCTCCGTTCCTCAGAAAGCGCAGTAGGAATCTACCCAGATAGTATGCTCGGAGAGCGCACCCACAGCAGCAGTGTCATCTCATGCTTCTCAACCCCTGACACAACCATGAAGAAATTCCCTTTGCGTGCAAAGGTGCCACCTCAGGTGTAGCAGCCCCTCTTGGCTGCTGCCCCCAGGCGCAGCGCACCGCAGAGCAGGCAGGAGCATCGGGCTGTACAGGTGCTCCCCATCACCAGCTGAGTGCCCTGATGCTACAGTCCCCACCTAGACCTGATGAGCTAAACTGAATCCAGCTGGCTGCACTCACCTTAATTAGAGCACCTTTGTCAAGCCAATTAATTCTATATAAGCGTCTCTGAGCTACTTCCTGGAAGGGTCAGTTTTCTGTTGGAGGAAGGTTTGCTGTGTGTGGGGTCCTCTCTGTACCGGCGTGTGAGCCAGGAGGCTCTGCAACTTCTTTGAGGTTTGTATGCTCTTCAGATGTTTTGAGGTAGTGAGCTGAAGGGCAGCTAGAGAGAGGGAATCAGGGCTGGAACAACAAAACACAGGTTCTTTTGTAGCCTGGTTTTGTGCATCTTTATTGTGTATGTACCAGGAAAGTCTATGCCAAAAAAAATTGCTTGTGAGTGATGCACGTTGGCAAAGGATGGGATAACCTGCAGGACCCTTTGCCATGTTTGTAGCTGTCTTACTGTGAGAGAAGGGAACTCTGCTGCCTCTGAGTTTGAGTCCCTACCCTGCTGCTGTAGAGGGATTTGGGGGGCAGCTACTCTGCTGCAAGGAAATAAGCTGTTTGCTTTGACTTAACAGTGCAATGTTTTTCTTACAGATGGGATGGGTCCTGATGTTATCAGTATGGATGCCCAATTCCCATGTGTCGAGAGAAATCTCTTCACTGCAGAAGGAGGCGAAAACAGCAGATGCAGACCTTGTAAGTAAAAAAATTGGTTTCCTTTCTAGAAAACGTAAAGGGTAGAGAGCGTCAAGGCTGAAAGCAAACTGAAGTGGAAGCAAGTGGAACTTAAGAGCTAAGATAGAAAGTGGTTTGGGACATGTGAATTACTGCAAGCGCCTCTACCCTGTGCTCGGACTGAAATGCTGTTGTGTCTGGGGTGGAAATGGTGCATATTCAGTGGTTCTGAGTAACAGGTTTGGTCAGGAAGTTGAAGTGCTGGTTGTTTATTTGAAATATCAAATGAAAGTAATTAGTGGCTGTTGCTAGGCTAACAAACACACACTGCTGTTCTTCAAAGTCCAGTGGGCTCTCCTGCAGTGCCACTGCATCTCCTGACCCTCCTCCAGTCACAGTGCTCTGTGCGTGTGCAGATGAATTCCTGGAGACTTTTTTTAGTGTCCCTCTGGATTCTTTATTTTGGAACTTTGGGCTCCTCATAGCATGTTGTGAGGTTTTTGTGAGGAGAAGAGAGATACCTTGGTGATTTCTGGACTGAGTAATTACAGAAGACCTTGAGGCTTCCCTCCAAGGGGAAGAGGTTGAATCAAGACAAGCAGCTAGGCTCTGATTGTTGTATGGTGATGATAGATCTGACCTGACTCTACCAAGGAGAGCCAAGTACCTTTCCTCCCCCTTCCCCTGCGTAACCTGTGGATAATGTGCTGAAGAGTACTGTGCATGCAACAAAACTTGGAATTTCTGTTTGATGGTTGCTTGAGTTAACCTTGAAGCTTTTTGTGATGCTAGAGGGTAAATTGCGCCTGAGCTGAGCTCCTGGAGTACAGGGTGAAGGAAAACTGTTGTTGCAATCTGGGTATGAACTGTCAGGAATTGTCCTTTTCTCTCTGAGAACATAGCCAGGTCTGAACTACAGTCATCTGCTTCTATTAAAGAAAAATACAGCTGCTTTCTTACTGCATTTATTGTTTAATTCATTCATGCTGCTTGTTGGAAACACCATCGTTAAAGTCCTTCTGGGGCATAGTTTGTTTTAAAGAAAACTCTCTATGGAAAAGACTTTCCTTTAAATTTAGTACAAAAGAAAATCCCAACTAGTTTTATTTATAGATCAGGGCATGAGAGATTTTCAGTTTTCAGGCTAGCTCTGTATCTCTGTTTCTCCCATAAAAACATGTTTAACATTTTTTCTCATCCTTACAGAATAAAATTCTTGTGATTTCTTTTTTTTCTAAACTGCAGCCACTTGACTGACAAAAATATTGGGTTCACCCCTTGAATAGGCAGTTCTGCGAGTTGCGATTCTATTCTTAGATGATGTATTCTGGGGTTTGGCTGTTTTTTACTAGATCATCTCTGGCTTCTGTGAGTTTATAACAGTGTGTATGCCTAAAGTGGAGTATCTTCCAGATCTGGACTGTATGTATGATAAATTTTGGGGTGTTATTAATACAGAAGCATCCAGAATTTCGTTGTGCAATATATGCTTGTATGAACAGTGAGAAAATGGCTCAATGGTGAAATGGTCAGGAATACGACTTTCCAACAACCTGGATGATAAGAAAATAAACAATGTTAGTATTTGTGTATATTTAATGGGAGGGAAATACTAAACTGTGGTGTGCTCAGAAAAGCAGCAGTGTCTAGGCGAATGACAGCACTGAGAACATAAATCCTGTTTTCTATTTAGAGTAAAATGCAGAGTTTTGAATGGCTGTGTTTAAAGTGATAGTTTTTCCTTTTCTAATGAAAGTGAGGCTGTGATAAACAGGTCCAGCTGTAAAAATTAAAGGCTGAGGTGATTACAATGCAGAAATGCTGAGCTGCTTTGTAGCCAGAGCTTTCCAAAGCTGAGTGTTAGCCTCAGAGAGCAGCAACCCTTAGCTTTTTTGAAAGAAAGTCGGGGGACACTGGTCACTTTCTCCTGTTGCCACTTCACTGAGTTTTACTGTTTCACAGTTTCATTCTTTACACCCTTGTTGTGCCCTGCCAGCCTGGATTTAGTGATCAATATACTTAGGAATAAAGCATTTCGCTACCTAGATGGTTCATTCAGCTGAGCTTTGTGACAAACTAATTCATTAAGGCTCAATATTCCCTTGAAAATGTCAAGCTCTTTTGTAATCTTTAATTGATTCACATTCTGGGTTGCTTAAGAATGGAGTTAAAAAGCTGTTGGTAATAATTTTATAGAAAATATGTTCCCCATATGAATGAGCAGTCCCCCTTATAATGCACCCAAGTGGCTGAAACTGAGAAAGCCTCCTGTTCCTCAGGATGTACTTGCTAAATGCAAGTACTGCTCTTATTTGAGCCATTTAAAATCACTGTATGGGTGATCTCACTCCATTATTTTTAAAGAAACATCTCGGTTCACTCTATTTAACTTTATACTTCAGAGAAATGAAACTATTTCCCCATCTCATTTATAGTGAAGGAACACAACTGCAGCTGAATGGTAGTCAAGCAACTCATGATGTATCTGTTTCAGGGTGCTAAAAGAATCTGGAGTGAAAATATGAGACAGTCTCGAGGTATATATTGGGAAATGGTGCTGCTGGCACAGTTGTGAGATTGCAGCTGAGGACACAAGTTTTTCTCAAGCTCAGGGCAGCAAACAACAGCACTGAGCAAAGCTGCTCTGCAGGGACCCTGATTTTTGGGAACACCTTACGCAACATCGGGCAGCGTAGTCTGACTGCAGGACTTAAGAGCCAGAGTATCTGCATTGCTGCTGAATTTGTGCTGGTTCGGTGTGCTTGCCAGCCCTGCTGGCTCTTTGCTGTTGCTTATGTGGCAACTTCAAAGGAGGTTTGTTCTGAAGAGTGGAGCTCTTTGAGCGTCCTGTGCAGCTTTGTTGTTGTCTAAAGGATATACGTATCCTACTGCAATACTGTTTTGCTCCTGTAGTCTTTCCTCAGTGAGTCTGGAAGCTGCTCTTCCAGCACTAGAGTGGGCAACTTCAGTACAGTAAGTGAATAAACAAGATTTGAAGAGAAAGGTCTGTAAAAAACAAATGTTATATGGATTCAAGCTTGTGGCTTGCTGTGCTGCCTTTGTATAGAAAAAAACACTTCATCCTTTTTTTGGGAACTTTGTGGCATGGTTTTTTCTTCTCTCAGTGCTGACAGTCTCCTGAGAGCTCTGCCTCCAAAGGCTTCAGCTGCCGCCCTGCTGGGGGGAAGTAGGAAATGGGCCTCCCTTAGTAGATGGGTCAAGGCAATGGGCCTTAACGCCATGCAAAAAAAGGCCAGGATCCTTTCTGCCTTGGGAACCTTGAATTGCCATGTTCAGGGCTTTGGTTTGGTTTTGCAGTACTCTCCCTCGGGAACATCCTTCCCACAGTGGGCCTCAGGGGCAACTTCGTCCCTTCTGGGGCTGCCTCCTGTGAAATGCCTGGAACAGCAGGTGACACAATAAAACTGAGGAGGATGGGAGCTGTGACAGATGATGCCTCACTAGGCGGTTGCTCTGGTCAGTTCTTTGGAAACAAATGCTCTGGCTGGAGGATGCCTTGCTTATTTTTAATGGGAAGTGTCACAATTTTGTTTTTGCCTTTTAACATACAGAAATTATGAGGTAGAGGTGGAATTAGTGCTGAGAACAGTGGATCCCTGAATTGCAACTTCACATGTAATAGTTGGTTTGAGAAGTTCTGTGTCTTTGGTTTTTTCCCCCCTAATATAAAGAGAGTAATTATGTACGGACATGCTTACGGATAGTGCTGGGGGTGATTGATTTCTGAAGGTCTTTGTCTTTGGGGTAGAGTTGTACCTACAGGACTCTGCCAATGCAGATGTTTTGTAGCTGTTAAACGATACGTGCTGGAGCTGAAATGGCACAGACAGTGTCTGTGAAGTGAGAGGCTTGAATGCATGTCCCTTGCACATCCCGAATGGCAGAGCTGCTGTGGGGAGCTGTTGTGTGCTGGTTTTTAATTACAAAGGTGGGGGAAAATTCCCCTGCAGAACCCAGGAACCTGCAGCAGTCAGGCTGGGTACAGTTTTGCTTGCAGTGTGTTACTTGGGAGCTGCCACCACTTGAAGATAAAGTGATAGGTACTGAACTTCTTGAATTCAGCAGACGCTACCAGCAGGCAGTAGCAGTAAGCTTTTTTCAGGGAGGTTTGATTGGAGGATCTTCAATGGATCAGCAGAATGGAAGTAAGGATAATTCACCTTTCCTGAGTGGGATAATGCAGGTGTTTTTCCTCCCTGAGTGTATTCCTCTAGGAAGACTGGTTTAGGTATTGAGTAAACACTATTATTCAGCAATACATCTGTTTGACCCAGGTATCAATTTAATTTTTTACTTTTAATGCTATACCAGTTGTAAAAGCCTTTCTCTGACAGGATGTAAATTGTTGCTTTTGGGTTTTGACAGGGAATGGTGAATGTGTCTGGTGCTTTCCAGAATGTAGTGTTCCCTCCCCAAAGGTTCTGCTTTCCTCTGTTTTAACACAGGTCTTCACAGGAATAAACCCAATGGAATATGAGTCACTGTAGGAACAAGCATATGGGCAAGGTGGGCTCCTGGCTTATAAATGGTACAATTGTAGATACAGAAGCGCAAAGACTGCACTGGTTGGAAAGCTGGCTGGAAAATAGCAGTCATAAGGTAGACAGACATTTATATTCATAGAAACCATTAGATATTTTGTATATATTTGCATTTAATTTTCTAACCACTTTTTAAAAGTGGAGCTTGTGTTTTAACTATTAATCAATTAGCGTATCACTAGCTGTGCCTTGTTCTAACAACAAAACTGCTGGACTCTCTGGGATTGCCACAAGTTCTCATGTAGCCAGTTTGTGGACTAAAAAACAAACAGGGAGGTTGAAAACCCTGATCTTGCTTGTAGGTGTTGGATCCGCTCTGTGTTGATGGAAGTATGTGAGGGTCTGTGTGAAACTTTGGGTTTCTGAATGCAGAGACCAAAACTCTGACAGTGTGTTAGTATTCGTGTCTCAATTGCTCCCATCACTGTATTCAGAGATTCAACCCAAATCTGTTATAGTTTATTCTTCCTCCTGTGAAATAGAACACTGTTGCTGCAGTGAATGTGCATGTGTGACGGGAGAAAGATTTCTCCATCGATTACTTAGGCACGCTGCTTTTTCCTCTGAAATGAATTGCATCCGTCTGTAGTGCAAGAATAGAGCCAGTTAGGAAACGTTTCGGTGGCTTCAAGAATTTTCATCTCCTCCATGGAAATTAAACCAAAACCTTGCAAAATTTAACACTAAATATGTGGGTAAAGGAGACACAAGAATGAGCAGCAGGACAAAGAGCCAGGAACACAAGCATTTGAGATGTAGAAGACCTCCTATTTCTTCCTCCCTGTGCCCTAACCACTAAGCTGTTCTGTCCTGTGCTGGATCATGTTGTCTTGTGTGTGTGACTCTGGTTGAATAATTACTTGTGACTGATGTGATTTGGGGGAGAAAAAATATTTGTCAAATCATTATTTTCTAGTGATGAAAAGCATTTTTAAAAATTCCCACCTAGTTCTAACCCATAACAACACTGAAGAGATAATTAGCTGGACAGCAATACATGAAATGGGGGGGGACAAGATGCTCCAGATTCATGCCTGGTGTAGTTTTCTTCAGTTTGGTGAGTTTTACTCAAGGAATGAAGTTGACTCATTCTTCCTGGATACAATCCACCTCTGATGGAAATCGATGAAATTCTTTCTGTTGCGTTTTAACACATGTTCTTACAGTTATTTGCTACAGTAAGTCTTCATTAATCTGTAAATCTAAATGAACTCCTGGTTCCCTTTGGCTTAAAAATAATTTATTTTTGGTAGTGATGGCTTTCCCTTGGATAGGGATATACGGAGGTGACACCACTCACTTAAAGGGTGCTGTTAAATACTTTCCCATCTCTCGTTATGATCTACGAACCCGAGGACAGGAGCTCTTTGTACTCAGTGCATGCTGGTATTATTTCATGGGAGCATTTCTGCTGCTGCTGAGGTTAGTGGGGAAAGGCTTGGTGCTGCGGGGCTCTGCTCAGGCAGCAAGGGCCCCTGGGGACGGGGAACTCGCCGAGGGGCTGGCCCCCAGTGGCTGCCTGCATGGGCCCCGGGGAGCGGTGGGGTGTTCCAGGAGGCACTGCCTGGAGCGGGTAGGTGGGGGTGCAGGGGGCTCCCCCCGAGCCGAGGGGCTGGCCGGGGCAGCCATCCTACTGCAAATCCC
>VWZZ01002499.1:1340394-1402500 GCA_013399095.1 Psophia crepitans
CAGGGAAGGGGGGGGGGGCTGATCCGCTAATTAAGGTGATGTGTAATTAGCGCTTCAACAAAAATTACTGAGGATTTAAGATCAGTTTAGTCTTAAAAAATAATAATAAAAAATTTTTCCAGATTCTACAAATATAACTTATCGCTTCAGCCGCCCTCCCCGCTCGGTTTATTTGAGAAAGTGGGGGGGGAACAACTGCAAAGCGCTTCCCTCTCCCTTGTCCTGGGAAGGAACTTGGCGAACGGGCGGAATGAATTGGCTGCCTGACCTGGGAGGCTGTTTGAACCTGCCCGCAGCAGGTCTGAGGTGCTAAAGCCGAAGAAGACGCAGAGATCAGGGACTGAATTTTGGCCTGCAATAAAGTCAATGCTCGTAGGTGTCCGTGCAGTTTGTGGGTGAAGTGTGTGTGTGTGATGTTTATCCACGTGTGTTTACATCATGGGGCATTTGCGTGTGCATGTGTAAACGTAAGTTTCTAAAGAGCACTGAAGAATGGTACGTTATTCCAATTTCACTGAATTCCCGTGCCCTAGAAAAACACTGCGCTGATGCAAACCGCTGCAAAACGCAGACCCATTCGTCTGTTGGCCTGATAATGCACGTACACACACACAGTAAAGTCACAGGTACCGTGTGATCACGAACCAGCATGTTATGTGCAGAAATTGTGACTTGTATTTTTAAAACTTTGTTTAACAACGAATAAAGCTGCCTTATTCTTAGCCTTTGTACTGGAACCGCAATACAAGTTCAAGTTCAGCAATAGCAAATTCGGTCTTTAATGAGCTAAGGGGGAAAAATGAAAATAAGCGTATTTCTAAAGGTTGCTATTAAAAATACCTGATGAAGCCACCGAGGTCAGAAAGAGCAAAGAATCGCTCTTCTGTTCCCCACGCAGACAGACACCGTCCAGTGTTCGCTCCTACATTACTAGTACAATAAGACTTTGAGGTGGGCAGGATTCTGAACCGTCAAACGGGAGAAAGCCAAGCGTACCTGAAACACAGAAAATCTCCACTTGCTTCTAGGCAGAAGGCAGTGCAGGAGCTAGGATTTCACAACACGGGAGCGGTGTAATTCATCGCTGTTGCTCACTGTAATAATACCCCAGCTCCTTAGTCGGATGTAACCGTTCCATGACCGGTGCTAAAGGAATGCTCCTGCCTGCTGCACAGGGGTTACACCTGCCCGCGCGGGCTGCGCTGCTGGCTGCACAAACGGGCTCGGTTGTGAGCTGCAATACCTGAAGTGAATGGCAAGGGAATCTTCTGCCTGAGAGAGGAATATCCGTCTGCGGCGTGGCTGCGTTCATTAGTGTTTGTAAAGCACCCTGAGATTCTCGGAAGGAAAGGCCCTGTTGAGTGAAAAGTATTATTATTGTTATTATGGCTATGATTATTATGGCTTGTATATTTTATAAAAGCTCTGTACTATTTAATACAGTGCTTCAAAGACAAAGGCCTGACAAAGTTTGCAAACACGAACGAGGTAAGGCTCAGTAGCCACCTCGGTGGCGGGGAACGTATTGTTAGTTCTAGGATATAGCTGGGGAAGTGGGGGCAGCGTGTGCCATGACTTGTGGAGAATCCCTGTCCGCTCCTGGGGACAGAATCAGAAAAAGAACCCACATGTTTCAGACATGTTTTTGCCCTTCTCACTGTAAAACTTGCATTCCCTCTGTTTTTTTTTCTTTTTCTTTTTTTTTTTTTCCTGTTGCAGTAAACTTATGGTGTGGGAAATTGTTTATTGGAAGAAAAATCTACGTTTACAATCGAGGCGCTTTCTGTAGTGCAAGGCTGCTGACTGCCCGCGCTCTCTATGGGCCAGGGCAAGCTCATGCTTTGTTTCCACAACTTGGTGGCTCTCCTGCTATTACTAGATCTGTTTATTTTTTTCCAGCTAGAAATTATTTAAATGGTAAACTCGCACTATTCTGAGTGCTAACAGAAAGGATCAAAATCTCAGCTGAATAATGATTTTCTCACCCCTGTTTTTCCCCAAAGATATTTTCAATCCTGTAGGGGTAAGTAACCAGCATATCAATAAATACACATACATACAATGTTCATCTGCAGTTAAGGATGAAGATATCTGAAGGATATGTGCAAACGCATTTGTTTCTGCTCTCTGGATAGCAGCCTGTTGATATGTCAGTACTCCACAGCATTCCACACCAAAATTACTGCTGTGTTTTCTGATCTTAAAAATGCCCTTTTTTTTTCTGGAGGAATTTCAGGTCAAGGATGTCGTAGTGGAAAAGATCTATGACCTTATTTCTTTTATTTTCTTAATGGATTTTCATGCATCACTGCTACCTACTCATGGGCTGTTTATTTTTATTTTTATTGCAGTAGGTTGTGCGTTATGTAGCGTCCAAACCTGTAACAGAGTGTCCCTGTCCTGAAGAGGTTTTTTTCCTTCTCTTCATTCAGTGAATGATGTGACCCTCTCTGCTAATGAAAATGAAATATGACATTTCATCCCTGGAATAAGTGCACTTCTTCGTGCTTCTGAATGCTCATACCCTGAATAAGCAGCTTGCTTTGCTTTTTTATTTTTTTTATTATTTTTTTAACTTTTTGTAATTGGTAAGAAATTTCCCTGCGGTGAGGGTCATGATGTGTGCTCAACGTTGGTAGGTAGGGCTAGAGTCTGAACTCCTTTTCCGTGAAGCGCTGCTCTGTGCCAAGGTACCCATTCTCAGTCGCTCTGTTCAGCAGCGCTTGGTGTGCAGGACAGGGGGAGGAAGGCAAGTTTCTGTTCAGAGGGTGGATGAGCTTTCATCATGTAGCCCCAAAGATGTGCTTCACCCAAATTTATCACAAAGTCAGTAAGGCATTTTTTTGTACCACCGAACCCCCTTTTGTGCTGCAAACAAGGCCGCTGGTTCTCTTGGGGAGACATTTTCCAGCTGAAAACGGACTGAGCCAAATTATTTCCAGTAAGCTACAGAATAATGCTTCTATCGTGGTAAATCTTGGTCTCTGTTGAGCTGGTGTGGAAAGCCTTCATCTTCTCCCAACTTTTCGCTTTTTGTAATACTGTGGACAAAATTGGGGGAGGCTGGACCACAGCTCTGCAAGAAGTGACTGCACAAGCGTTGGGGGTGAAATGTCAGACCAAAATAAACTGGGGGGTGATTTATTTTTGTCTTGCTAGTTTCACATCTTTCAGGTGTTTTGCTTTAAGGTAGTATTTTGATGTGGTAGGTTTTTGCTGGCCTGTTTTTTTTGGCTTACGAACTCTTGCACCAAAGCTATGAGACACAATGCCGCGGCGTCAGTTATTGGGATCAATTTAGCCATCATTACTAGATAACGCTGTCAGCCCGTTTGAGATACATATTTGTTTAATAGTTAATGTTCTGTACAAAATACAGAGGGTGGGGAGAAGTCAAACT
Source organism: Psophia crepitans (assembly GCA_013399095.1). Taxonomy (NCBI): domain Eukaryota; kingdom Metazoa; phylum Chordata; class Aves; order Gruiformes; family Psophiidae; genus Psophia; species Psophia crepitans. The sequence continues at coordinate 1,343,795 of VWZZ01002499.1, forward strand.
GTAGTGAATGCTCTGCTTATTTTATATCCACTATAACTATTTTTGTCCATGAAAATTGGCTTAATTATATCAATGGAATGTTTCTTTTTCAATTCTGTATGCAATTAGTCCATCTTGCTGGCTGCAATTTATTTTAATAAAAAAATAAACCAGTGGCGTGTTCAGTTCCTCATCCCCTGGGGACAAATGCGATTGGTGTGTTTAATTTCATTAACTACAATGCGGCCTACTGGAAAAATGTATAAAATCAGCTTTATACAGCTTAAACACTGGCATTTGAAACAAATCATTACTGCATTAGCTGTCACACTGGTAATTCTAGAATCCAAGACAAAAATATTATAGCTGTTTTTATAACCCTCTGCAAATACACTGTTAAAATAATTTGTAATCATTTTTTAAACATGCCCTGATGTTTTTAGTTAAAATATCTTATCACCACCAAAGAAGGCTGGCTATTCATTATCGCGTGTATGTTTTGTTGAATGAATCATAGGTTGCTTCCCCTGTTGAAAATCCACCCCTGTCTGCCTGAAGCTCCCCAGTTTGGAGACGGACTGTTAGCACCGACTGACACACACTTCCCTGTGTGGGTTTTTTTCCAACCCGATTTGCTTGTACCAGTTTGCAAGCCTGGCTTGTGCAAGGCAAGTGCAAGGAACAGTTTTTCCTAGCAGCGCAGATGATGAGCATTTTGAAATTCAGCAGTGTTTTAGATACCACCTCCCCCTTCCACTAGCTTTTCTTTACACGCCACCCGGCGTGCGACGTCGTCTTGAAGTAGTTCTGAGTATTTCTTTGAGGGTGGGAGGGAAGGAGGGGAGGCTGCGTGCATCCCTTTCCTGCTACGCTCCTGGAAATACATGCCTGCGGTGATTCCGTGGGGTTGTAGCAAGGGCCAAATTCAGGGATGCAGAGCCCCCAGGGCTCAGTGGGATTCCAGCCCCATGGTGGGGGGAGGACTTGGCGCTTTATCCAGTTCACAACTAGGTTTCCTGCACTTCATTAGACAAGGTATTTTTCAGATGCCGTGATTTAGCCTCAAGACTGTTCTTTACTGTTTTTGTTAGTACGTTTGTCTTTCATATGTAAGGGCACACAGTATTGGTTTAAGATGCATGTATAATCAGTGAATAATGTTGAGCAGAACACATGTGCTTAATTCTCCTCTGTGAAAACTGAGGTTAAGCTGACAAAATTCAGGGTTTTTTTTGAAATGGGAGGCCAGATCCTCAACTCATGTAAATCAGTATCAACATCAATGAAACTAATTTTCACCAGCTGAGGACATGACCCAAGAGATTTTGTGCGTATGTGCATAAAATATACAAATATTGGTATATAGCTGGTTTAAGGGGATTCACTTTTAGCATATGCAGATCAATATCCAAGGGAGAAATGTAGCTTGGGGTTTTTTTCCTTAACTTATGGAATGATCAATTGTATAACCTCAGTGTATTTTAGATTGCTGTTTTCTGAAGTGGCATGGACTTCCTTTCCAAAGAAGTAACGTACAGAAGATGGGCCATACTGGACATAAGCCATCTGTTCCCTTGCACGCACTGTGCTTTTCTCCCCCCTCGTCACTGCTGTCATAAACAGTAGTTAATTTTCTTTTCCATATCTTTAACTTTATAGCAGCGGTGTTTTGGTAGAAGTGATATCAAGTTATTGTTTTATTGGTATTACAGGGGGAAAAAAAAAATCAGCTTTATTTTCCTACTTGATATAGAATCACTTCAGGGGAACTAAAGAAGCCAAATGCAATTTCCCTCATCAGGCTGAGGAAGCAACTGGCTCTGGAGGAAGGCAGAGGTAGTGCCTGGGAACCATGCAGCGAGGGTGGGGATGGGACCACGGCTGTGTTGGTTGCCCTGCCCTGCTCCCGGGCTCCGTGGGGTGTAAGGGGAAGCTATGGAATGGGGCAAGAGAGACTTTTCCCTCAATGCTGCATAAACCTTCCTCACAGAGCAGCTTTACCTGAGTTTTAGGCACAGGACTGGGCTCGGGCCAAGTCTATGCCAAGAACTGGCCTGCAGCATAATGGCTATATTTAGCACATGTATTTATTCTCTCAGCCCAGCGTTATTGTGCTTTGAGTATATGATTCTTTGGCTGTAAGAAAATACGGAAAGTTGGATGTGGAGTTTTGCTCAGAACATGGAAAAGTTGTAGAACTGTGCAGCGCTGGAACTGGGGGTGGGGTGGCATGCTGTGCTGCTGATATTATTAAAACAAAAACCCGACCCAACTTTGAGCATGTCGAACAAGATTACCTGATCAGAGATTGGTCTGAGGTGCAGAAAAAGCAAGTAGTACTTTTTCCGTTAAGCTGATGAACTAATTTTTCCAGGTTAAGCCAATAATTTACCTTCAGTTACTTCATCTGTAAAACGGGAGGGATATGCATACCTGCCTTGGTGATTTCTGGATCAAGGTATCGTTACAATCTTTGTGTTTGTCCCAACTCCCACTGAGGTCGTTGGGGCATTTTTGCTGAATTTACTGGATCAGATTTTTTCTTTTTTATTTTGCAAGTTTCAGGTTTGGCTAAAAATCTTTTATTCTGTCTCAGATGCTTATATAAAAAAAAAAGCTGCTGTTTACACATAGTCTGGCATTTTTTTTCCTTTCAGGATAGTATTTAGCCTTTTTTTATTTTCCAGTGAATGGACCTTTTGGGCTCAATCATGTAAATTAATTTTTAAATGGCTGTGCTTGAAGTTCATGTAGTATAAAATTGTTTTACCATTTTTTTCTGTTTATAGAAAAGGACTGGTTTCATTTTATATTTTATCACATAAATGTGAAATAAAGAACATGCACAACTTGCAAGCGATCATATATTTTATTTTAGAATTATCACATAGGAATAAAATAAATTTAAATCCCTACATGGCACAACAGTCATATTTAAAAAGCAGTTGATAGCTCATGGAGAAGTTTGAAAAGCCCTCTGCCCAGAAACAGTTCTGCTCAGATGTCCCATATATCACGAATAAAAACCAGATCTTTGTTACTTGGGGAGTTCTTAAATTCTTGCTGCTAGAATACTCTTGAAGTATTTATCTAGCTGAAGTTCAGAACAGAATTTTGTTCTTCGTCTTCTGTTGGTGACAATATCTATTCAGGAGCGATTCCAACAACCGCGTGGTACCGGCGGCTGAAGGGGAGCCGTCGGGGAATCCAAGCGCATCTCATGGATGTGCCCTTGAGGAAATGCCTCAAGAGCCGCTGGTGCTTCCTCAGGCCGCAGGAGATGCGTGTTTTTCAGACACACAGAATATCCATGCGTTCAAGGCCCTTCAGGTAAATCCTAGGGATTCAAGCTGTTTGCTGTGAGGCGTTTCCGCTTATTTATTAATACATAAAAAAAGCGCGCACTTGTGAGGCAAAATGGATATCAGCCTGTTAAACGTGCCTCAGAAAGCTCAGCTCTGGATTCTCTGTAGCTGTTCAGACCGGCGGAGGGGTGGATGATACAGGTGTTGAAGGCCTATGTGTTTCAAAATAAGTATCTAATTTCCTCATTAAACTTAGGCATAACTTTTTAACTGCCATTTCGGATAAACCAGCATTTTTGTGTAGTTCTTCAGTTAATGTGTAGATCTCTGTTCTGAAAGAACACAGAGGCTCGGTGCAGATAGCTGCACGCACAGCCTCTAGCCATAATCCCAAAGTTTCTGGTATGATCCAGGAGTCGATACCCTAGCTAAATATTGATTTACATAATAGCGCTGTCTGTTCCAGTAGATCAGAAAAAGGAGCTGCATTTAACACCTCTCTATAAATCTGTTTTTACCCAATGGACAGTAACTGTTCTCTTTCAAAGTATCATTGTTTAGCAGTTTGAAACAAGCCTTGAGGTCGTTAACCAGAGAAATTAATTCTATTAAGCGTCCATTCTGTGTGTCTATGGCCCTGCTATCTGGGTGACTCTCGTTATGTTGGTGAGTTTTGCTTCTCAGCATGACGGTGGTGGAAGTACCTTCTTGGCTCATCTGGGGACACCTTCTTTCCGAATGAAAATACTGAGGGCCAATTGAGGCTCCTGTCTAACTCAAGACCAGGAAATATGAATTCCACGCTGGAAACTTGCTTTAATCTTGTTTAGCTGATCACTGTCTTAAGGAAACCTTCACCGTAGCAGGACGTTTGCTCTCAAAAAGCAGCCTTGTAGCCTTGCTGCTCAGAACCTGATGCCTGCTGAAGTTCATGGTAGTCTCTCCATGGGCTTTGCTGGACTTTGGAGCAGGCCCTCAAGGCACTGGACTCTTTGGGACATCAATGCTATTTGCATATAAAGATTTTTCTTATATCTGAGTTTGCATGCAGTGCTCGTTAATGATTAGCTGCTAAGGGTCTGGTGTAAGATATAGCTATTTCTATGGATGAAATCAGCTCTGCCTTTGTCTCTGCTTCTAAAGTCCTTTTTCTGATGTGACTTGGCTTTTAAAATATTGATAAACAAATGTTTGGGTTTTTTTTACAAGTAATTTGAAGACCTATATGCCGGATTCTTAAAGAGCGTAGAGGATGTCTGTTTACTGCCCCTTCAGAATCCTAGCGGCAGTGGAAGAATCCCATTCCATAGTCCCATTTCAGTAACTGAAGACTGAAGAAACAGCTTTGAGGACTTCCCCGTCAATATATATGTGTATATATATAGTTCACAGTCACAAGCTGCAACCGTGTAAGGGATACTCTTCTTGTTGGTAATGACAGATTCTTAATCTTTCTTTTCAGTTTTCAGTGGAATTCCATCATACATGACTGAAATGAGAAGAATCCCTGAAAACACAGACAAACGTCTACCTGCTGATCTGTCTATCTAGAGACTAAATATTGGAAGAGTGGTCTTTTAGAACAATCTTGTGCCTCAGTGCTCACATTAGAACAAAAAAACCTCCACTCTTGAAAAATTACTGAATTCTCCTTGCAGTGTCGGGTTCCAAGATAATGATGTGTCTGTGTGTGAAAATATTAAATTGCAATAACATGCAGAGTGAGAGGCTTTCTGAATGGGGTATTCAGTTCACAGCTTGGACTATACATAAAGCTAGTGAGTGACAGAATACAAATGGTGTCATAAAACATCGGGGGAATTTACAGCCAGTCTCAATCTTTTTGATCTATATTCTATCTATGGAACTCTCCCAATCTATGTATCTTTAGTTAATGAAACAGTTAAGCATATTTAATTATTTATCACTGTTTAATGTCAAGAGTTATCAAAACAGATTGTTTTCAGCCCCACACTTAAAGGTATTAGAAGAACTCTAAATTATATGTACTGAAGTCTGGGATGTTTCCTGTCCAAAGATAATGCTTTAAAACGCATCTCTGCATGTAGATGTTTTTAAATCACAATTGTTTGGTGAAACCAGACCCTTTCATTTCTCTGCCTGAGAGCACGCTTTATTCCTAAAACTGCTCGTTTCTTACACGAACTGCTCTTATTCTTTACAGAAGAAACAGGGAAATGAGAATTCGGTTTCACTCGAGATTAGAAATGAAATATAACGGGCAGCTCTCGGAGGGTATCGTTTGACCCACCTCTCTGATATGGCCGAACAACAAAGAGCCAAATTGAAAAACCATTCCAAAAGTAAGTCTGCCGTGCCCACCCTCTCTGCGTCTCGAAATCAGCCCCAGCAGGGTTTATAGAACTCCGTTAATGATCACGTCTAAAGACTAAGCGTGCCATGTGTTCTTGTGGCTTCCCACTGTCTGGGTCTTCTCACACACGTACGTAGGTACATAAAATATTTTATGGAAGCTCCCTTAGCAGACCCTTGAAGCTGACACCCCTTCTGAAACGTCAGGTGCAGATCGCCCAGCTAACCTGCGGGTCTCCTGTTTCATAGAAGGAAATATCAGCATTGCAAACCTCCCAGGACGTTAGGTTCGTTCTTTCCTCCCCTCCTCCTTTCTCCCCCCAGCAGAGGTGTTAATCGTCACCCTCTGAAGGTTGTGCTGAGCTGCTAAAAGCCACTGTTTGTTACTGAGTCTCCTCTGCTAATTCTGGGCTGGAGGTAGGTGTTGGGATCCCCCTCTGCCATACCACCTGGGTCTTCTCTACTGGCAGCTTTGATAAGAAATCATTCTTTCTTCTCTACCTAAGCTCTCTCTTTACCAGTGGTTTTAAATTGCTTTCCACTCCTGACAGACTACCCTCGTTCAAAGAGAAATGTGGAGGAGTTTGATGGTTCTAGTAAGTATTAGGAGTCCATTACCAGAGGACTGAATCCTGTTGGGATCTCTTGGGAGACACCCCTCCTTGGCCCACCAAACAGAGTATGGCATTGTGAGCAGAAAGGGCAGGGGGATAAAGGAATCCCGCCTCGCTTTTCTCTGACAAAGAAACCTCAATACTTTTATTCAGCGGAAAATGGAATAATACTTCTGGGTTTGCTTTGAAAGCCACAGCCACTGGCTGCTTTACACACTGCGGATGGTTTCTGTATGAGGAAGAGCTTTTTTCGGGGGGAGAGGACTTTACACTTGAAACGAGATTAAAGGCGTTTCTGTGCCAACATGTTAAACATTTTGGGGTTTATAAGGAGTATCAGCATTTCATTGCAGTCATGTGCCAGTCAGGAATAACCCCCCAGCACCGCCGTACAGCACCGCTCACCGCACAGATGTGTAGGAAGAACGTAGCCTGCTGGAAATAAAAGTTTTATTGTATGTCACGTTCCCTTTAAAATGCACCGGGTAGTCATGTTCTTTTGGTAAAGGTAGGTTAGGGACTACTTCAGATATTACAGTACTCGTAGAAAAGAGTCACTTTTGCGTAGCTAACTGGCATCCCTGTATCTTTAAGGTGGCCTGCCATAAAACCCCTACCAACTGCAGAAAAACACTTGAGCAGCGTAATCCCCCTTGCTGTTGCATGGAAGAAAAGGCTTCGTATTGCAGATATCAGTAAGAACACGAGCTGAATTTGAAGGCAGTGGGGTTTTTCACGTCTCAGTGTTTAATGTCTTTATGTCCATTCAAAATCACATCATGTAATGAAATACATGTTAGAAGTAGAACGTGCCATTACAGCAAGGAGCGAAACACTCCGTTAATGGGAGTACGATACTGGAGTTGGCACCTTGGCATCCAGCTTGAAATATTGTACTCTGGTGTTTCATTTCCCATTTGGAAAGGTGCTAGTGCAATGGCGATTTTATACCGAGAGCTAATGAGAGGAGATGGTGGGTCAAGCTGAGATCCAATGCAAATGGCAGATGCTACCTTGCTGGGCCATGCCCTCTGGTCAGGGCTTTAGTGGACCGCAGAAAAGTCGAGAGGCAGCACAGTCTGCTCCTGCTGTGGATTTACATATCTGGGAACTGTCTTGGATTTAATTTTGTCTAGCTTCTATTTTGTCAAGAAAGGGGAAAAACTCACCGGTATCTGCTGGTTCGTTGTACCACCTCTTGTTATTTTCCATGCTGTATGCCAAAAATACACAATGCTGTTAAGTTCATTAGTGTGTTAGATTTTTATGACTACAGGTGATGAAGAGCAAAACTTTTAATGCAAGGTGTCAGAGCCAAAGGAAAATATTTTAGTATTGGAAAGAGGCAAGGGGGCGCTTCAGGTAAGGTCTTCTGCCTTCAGTGTCTTGCAGGCAGTTTAATGGTGGTAAATATGGGGCACAGTTGATAAATGGACTTGAGTTTAAAAGGAGGAATCCCCGTTTTCCTGTGGCGTGGGAGTTGTTGGAACAATGTCCATGAGTAAGTACCCATGGCTGGCTGAGCTAGGAAGGATGTTTTGATGTCTGCAGTCTAAACTTTGGTTCTGAACTCTTCAGCAAATGCGTATGTTGGAGCGAGTGGCATTGTTTGCAAGGGTGAAGTTATGCTTGTAGTGAAACATTTGTGTAATGGAGCCTGAGCTTATGGTCCTCTGTTTTCCCACCTGACTACTTCTCGTCCTCAAGAGAGTCGGTAGAATAAAGATAAGGGAGGCAACAGAGAAAAAGGCACTGCTCTCAAAATAGCTATTTTTATGCATATGTTTTTCTCTGCATTACATAGAGTCTTTTTTGCCAAATCTTTCTCACTACCCTTTCTTATCTGTCTTCCGAAATCTATTGCTGGTTTGTTTTAAACAGTGTAAACTTCTGGGCATTTTTAAATACTACTGAAACTGTTGTGACCTTAGACCCTCCAAAACTGGTCCTGGGAGATTCAGGATTGCTGCTTCTCGCTGCTAGCTGCAGTCTTAAAACTAAATAAATATACATCCAAAAGCCAAACTTGATTTTTGAAATGCGTGAGCTAGATCACTCTGATCAAAGTGAAACCATTTTCCTCTTGTCTGGAACTGATATTTTCATTTCTAGTCCCTTAACAATTGCAACAATTTTGGTTGTCGTACCCAAGTTTGCACGTGGAAACACGTGGTGGAAGTGCTGATCCCATAGCTTGTGCTGCACTGGGCCATGGGCAGGCACTTGTCTGCTTGTGTTCAGAAAAGGAAAAAATCAACAGAATTTAGTGTATCTGCATGAGGGAAATATTAGACTTTGGGTTCCTTTCAGACTGCAGCCACTTCAGTGGGTCAAATTTTCTTTTAGATTCGTCCCTTGGAACCAAGAACCGGTACATGTTAAGACAAATGATTCAAGAATGTTGTTATTCCTCTTCATCTTTCTCTCCTGAGGGGAAATAGAAATGCTTCGATCCTCCGCTATGAGCTTTGTAGCGCTTGAAATATCAAACGATTGGAAGAATTGCTGTTGGAGGCACCAGTCTGTAGGATCAAGTCCTTTCTGAAGCCACCTTAGTTAAAGCAGGGTAATTTTTTTCCTGTCATGCCATGGTGTCTGGAGAAGGCGGTTCTGAAATGAAGCTGTCATTGGGCAGTTTACGCAGCCGGTGTAAGCTGTGGTCAGCATGAGGCGTTCCTCCATCAATTCAGGCAAGTTATCTGCATCGCTGACACTGGCATTCCATGGAAATTGCAGAGCTAACGAGAAGTAAGGCATATCTCGATGCGTGTGTGCTTCAGGAAGCTCTTATTATCAGAGGAAGGTCAAAAATATACCCAGGGTTTTTTTCTGTGCTGTGTTGCCTGATACCTGAAACTGTCCATGGAAGGCATCTTCCTTGACCCAGCCTTTGCACGTGGTGTTTTCCTGACCTGGTGCAAACACACAAGCGAGCCGCCAGACCTGAACAGATGTTTGTTTTGGGGGTCAGTCCTGTGGACAGATCTTTCTCCAGTGTGGTAGGGAGGTTATTTATAGTACTACAGATGTCTCAGTGGAAGAAAAATCAGAGTCCATAATGTCATATTAAAAATATTGATAAATTATTGATTGTTATTTAGCCCAGGCTTCAAGTGTGAGTAACTGGCTTCCATAAATCACCTGATTCCTCCAGGACTCCGGTGAGACGGAATGTCACTGTGCAGGCAGGTTTCATTTAGGAAGTAAAAATCTGGCTGTGTTTCAGAAAGCGATGAGTGAGGCTGATGTTCGATACCGCTACCAAGGCTGACACAAATGCAGAATCCAGATGCTTGTATTGTTTAGCTGCCGCTTCTCTGCCGAGACAGGTGATAATTTCTAATAATGTTTGAGTAAAAGGTTGCTCAAAATAGGATCTTTCAGTAAACATATTTGTAAGTCTTAAACACACCGCGCTGACTCCCAAGGCATAGTTCCTCTAAGGATACAGGGCAGTTGTATCAGCGATGGATGATACCATTCCTAGGATAACGAGCTGTAAAGGCCTCCCAGTTCAGTGCTCACTACTCACTCAAGGAAAGCATCTTAATTTTAAAGGTTACTTCTGAATGAATTCTGTCTGCACTGTCACTGTAGGAGCAGTTTCTGGCAAAAGGAGTTGTTGTGAGTCAAGTACTGGACTTCTAGAAACGGTCTCTTGGGCTGCTGTGGAGATGGTTTGCACTATGTGATCAACAGACAACAGCTACTGGCTTAGTAGGACGGGGGCAGCTGGAATGACAAGAGGTACCAGCTTCAAAAGGCAAAATTCTTTGCAAGGGAAATGAGTTCTGAGAGTTATTTTGCAGTTGCAAAAAAAGCCCGAATTTCATCCCTATACCTTGACCTACACATCGTAAAGATATGTAAGAAAAGTTAGAATTGAAATGAATGCATGGCTAACGTGAGAGCTTTCTCTTTTTGGTGGGAACAAATCTGTCACCATCTCTTTAAGTGCATTGCTCTTTTCCTTAGCTCATGTCATCCAAAATAGCTGTTAAAATTTAGTAATTATTCATTTCAAGGCATTACTTTCTCTTGTTAAACTTCAAACCAAACCTATTTAGCTGTGAACACTTCTGTACAGAAGAGGAAGCCAATTGTTGAAAGAAAAAAATAATCCCACCATTAACCTAGAAGTCAGACATTTATTCCTGTTATTTCTTGGTTTCATTTCTTGCTTCTCTCCTTCAGTGCAAGAATGTCTGTCTTCCGTTCACTGCTTCCACACTAGGAGAGGGAAAGTGCTATAATATTGTCCCTGTGTGCTGCTGATTGATTTTTATTAAAGCTCCGTCACCCAGAGTTGTTTGGCTACATCCTGATTGTGCTATGTACAGAAAAAAAAACCCCAACCAAAAATAAGAAAACCCCAAACCCCCACCACTGCAGTGAGCCAAATGGATCTTGTACACTTTATCTAGATAAACGCTTTCAGAAATCAAACCCAAACTGAATCCGGGGCAGATTTCCTGGGAGACAGGGGATGCGTCAGTGAGGAACTGCTGGATTTACTGTGAGAACATTGTGTGAGTGATTCCCAGAGCACGTTTTTTTGTAGGTCAACAGGTTTGGATAGTTCGGAGGAATCCCTGGTCTCCGGCAGTTACCGGAAGCAAATGCCAAAGCTTTTGAAGTTTCCCCATTTACATGCGGCATGAGTTTCCCATTTGATTAAACAAATGATGCTTTGCTTAATTTGTCTATGTTGGCTATTTTTATGAAATATGCACTTAATTAAGTAAGAGAAACACAGAAACATGTTTATTCTCAAGATTTATGCGAAAAATGAGAACCCCACTGAAATTTCCAGTAGTGAAGCAATTAAGTAATGGAATTCCACAGTATAAACATAGTATAATTCAACTATAAAAATGATGTCTCAGTAATGTTAATGAGCTGATTTGAAGCTGCGAAAGCTAGAAAAGTTCACAGTTACAGATGAGAATTGAATTTGTTCTGAATTAGAACTGAACTAAAGTTGGCTTGCGTGAGGAACAGCCTGCAGTCCCAGTCCAAGCTCTGTCCGCGTGTAGGATACGTCAAGCTAAACGTCAACTAAATGTTGGGGTAGCGAAACTGGTCAGGACCGTCTCTAGGTGTGGCAGCTCTGATCCATACCAGCATTCTTATACAAATTATGATTTGCTCAATGGGTAAGCAGTGTTTGCTGAGAGAATTAAGAGAACAGGAGTTCTGTGAAGAACATGATTTAGCAGTTTTACAGGGCTTCCTATAAATTACCTGGTCCAAGGAGCAAACAAATCAGGGTCTTACTGACTTCTTGTTGAAAGTTTGCACATGCAACCACCCACTAAAAAAAGTGCCTCCTCCAGAAAACAAAAGAACCAACCCCAATTTCTCTGCAGCCACGGCCCCCAGGTAACTTATCCATGGCTTGGACTGACAGTTTGCAAAATTTGCAGTTGCTTGTTTAAATGTTTTTCACAGTAGCTACTTAAATATTCTATTTGCTGAAATGTAATGCAGAGCCCGAGAGCTGTAAATCAGTGAATGTACGTAGGAAGAAGCTCAAACCAATGTGAGACTTTAGCAAGGTTCCAACCTGAAAATTGACGAAATGTTTTTTTGGATTCAGATTCAAACTCTGAATTTGTATTGAACTCTGGCAATGTTGGAGTGGATCTTGTAGCTGGCAATGTTAATCTCTGTTTTCTGTATAATCTCCGCCCTCACGACCGCTGGTTTGCGACGGAGTGCTTCAGCAGCACAAAGGGAACGGGGCCTCTACAACGGCACGGTCCCAGTCCCTTATTTTTTGTGACATTCTTTTCCTTTGCCACTAATTCTGACCTGATTTTTTTTTCTCTTCTGAATTCTTATCTCTTTTTGTAAATTTCTTAAAATCTTTTTCCAGAGTATTAACTAAATAGTTTGCTGTGAAGGTGTGTTTATAGTGCTGAGAGAAATTCTACTAGCCATGGCTGTGCAAAGCTCAGGCTATCGTTTCTTTTAAAGCTGCATTTTTAGCCAGGTCCCCGGGGATTTCGCTGCACTCTGGCCTCTGTGCTACGTTTTCTTTTCTCATTCCACTTCAGAATGTTGTTTCTATCACCTTCTCAGCCTAGTAAATAGCACGCTGAAGATTTATGATGTTTAAACTTTTAATGCCATAACATATTTTATGTATTTTTCACAGTATTATTCAGATGTGTTATGTTATGGTTAGTTCAAGTTCTAGTGCAACTGCTCTGAGGAACTCTTTCCTTGTGGGTAGTTCCTCTTTGCCAAATAGTATTTGCACTTGCTTCAGAGGAGGAGGAAAGGAATGTTCCATAAATGTTGCACAGGATTAAGACTCTAGATGGCCAAACCATTACGGACGGAGACTAAAATCCTGAACCTGCAGCCTGGAGGAGCTAGGAAGCACAGTTTTCCTTTGTTGGGCAATCTGTGCTTGTTGCCTCTGGGCATTTCCAGTCCAAATTCAGCACAGAATGATTCAGAGCTGAGGGAGGATGGTAAAGACAAAGACCATGCAAGAATCCTGGGGAGAGAAGCCAGTGAAGCATCAAGGGATCAGTGCAGGTGGACACAGGAGTTTTCATCTCGGTTGCCTTCATGTTGAACTTGGCTCTGGCACCTTTGCTGACTGGCCCCCTCTCCCCAAACGGCTCCGAGCATCTTCTGTGCTGGGGTTTGTGCCACGGTAAAATGGTCATCTTCACTCTGCTGCTGGGCTTGCCTGCTTCTGGTATTAGAAAGGGTTTTCATCACGAAAATACACAGGAAGACGTATGGGCGGTGTTGAATAAGCAGCACACGATGCCAAGAAGGGGTATATTCAGCTTTCGTTTTGGGAAAAGGTCCTGGTCTTGTCTCTTACATTGTCCCTATTGAATATATGACTATTAAAAAGAAAAGAAAACAAACTCACCTAGAATTAATTAATTGTGGGGCACATCTGCCTGCCCTGAGTTACTTTCACAGTGATACTAATTCTTCTGTGAAGCTTCATGAGTTTATAAACCATGAAGTACTTCTAAAAGAACAACAAACATTGTTCTCTCCTCGCACAGATCCTAAAACCCAGCTACCAGATGGACCAAGCCTGTACGCAGCAAGGGAATATTAATTTTGATGGAGAGAGACTTAGTGTTCTGGGTATTAAATTATATGCCTTGGGAAATGCAGCACAGTAGATGTGTGTTTGTACTGACTAGTGTCTTTGTCTTTCATATATAAAAAACACTAATTAAAATATAATGTAAAAAACTGAAGTATGCTGGTTACATTTTAGTATGCTGCTAAGGTAAATAAAAACGCAACAAAAGATATATATATATTGGGTCATTAAAAGTGCATTGTTAAATCGCTTTATGCCACAAAATTTCCGAATTAAAAGCTGAGCAGAAATACATCTGGAACTGGACACAAAAGCAGATTACTGTTACTTTATCCGGAGTTCTGCATTCGGTCTATGGTTCATTTGCGGTGCCGGTAACCACTGTGCAGAGAAACACAAGCAAGCACAGCTCCTGGAACTGTACCTTGCAAGATTTCCTTTTTACAACATCTCCAGTGGTCCAGCATAACCCCTGGCAGTTTTACCCTGAGGCTTGGAGAGCTGAACTCCATATGCTGTCTGGTGCTTTGGATATAAGGTCCCTTTTAATATGTTCAAAACAGAAACAGCTTGGAATATTAACTTAGCTGTACCTTACAGCTTACAGTGTGTAATGAGAACAGTAGACAAGCTGTCAAACTTAGCAATTAAGACTGATCCTTTACAGTTTAAAATGTGGAATATCGCATATAAAATGGAACTATTTGATGTTGTTTAATCAAAGCATGTTACTGGTGGCAAACCAGCGTGGGCTTACGATGGAAAGTCAGCACTAGCTTGTTTAAATTATCTTCTGTGTGAGCAAGCGTGTAGTCTCCCTTAGTTTTTGGAACCAATGCAGGGCACGCAGTTCACCCTTGCAGCCCTTCATTGCCTAGTGGCCAAAGCAGGTGGCTGGGTGGAGGGACAACTGTCCCCTCCAGAGCTGCAGAAGGTGCCCCAGGTTCTAGCAGATGGTGGTGGTACTGTCTCTGGGATGGAGCATGCGCCTGTCACGCATCCAGCGTGCTCAGTGCGCTTCCCTGGCAGTGAACTCTGAACCCTTTGCAAGAACAAGTACGCTGCACGGGGGGCAGACCAGTGTCGAGGGGGTACTATCCACTTTTGGAATTGGGCATCTTTGATTTGGAAGCTCGGAAGGAAGACTTCTCATTGGACTGATGGACAGCCTGGAGCCGAGCAAAGCAAAGCACCCTTCCTTGAACAGCAACCTAGCAAGCTGGAGGTGTCTTCAGATGACCATGGGTTCTGAGCATTTCTCTTTGTATATTTAGGGTACGCAAGGAGCAGAGCAGCTGTTCAGCACAGGGTGGTCATTGTGGCAGCTTTGGAAGGCTTAATCCAAAGCCCACCAAAAACTATCAAGATCTTTCCTTTGGAGTCCTCCAGTTTTGGGCTTGTTCTTCAGTATGTGAATGTAGTAACCCATCCTTGGGACCTGCAGGATCAGCCTGCTTATTAATAAATATCTTTCTGGGCAGAAATCCAAAGTAGAAGGCCTAGGGTACAATAAAGGCTAGAGAAGGTCACTTTATCACCATCGTATTGCTTTAACAGTATTTAAGTCCACTCCAGAATCATCTTCTAGTCTTCCCGGCAGTGGATATGGCCACCTTGGAAAGGAGAGAAGGAAGGAAAAAATCCTTTTGTGCCACTAGCCCCCTGAAGAAAAAGCTTAACATCTGATTTAAGTTTACTGAAATAACAACAGATGTTTATCTTGTATTGTATGGCACATGGCACTGCATCTCATAAACCCCCTCCTGGAGCTTAAAGCAGAGTTTCTGGTCCCTCATTTGGACACTTGCAGGCTTTGTGCTCTTTTTTAAATGTTTTCATTTCTCTGGAGCTTAATCTGCTACCAAAGTATTTATAAGTATCACGTTATAAACCGTGAAACGAGGAATAGCAAAGGAGATTTTCAATACTTCCTCCACTAAGCACAGGACTATGCAGCTACTTACCTGCAGCTTCCAATAATGAAAAAATCGTGCAAACTTTCTACAGTTTTTCATTAAGAAGAATCCACTCGGGGTATGGGATTGGGGACAGATCAATACGAAAAAACATCACGCCTTGGGAAAGCAAAAACTGGGGAGGCAAAATGTAGGAAACGCATCTGTTTTTCTGGGACTTGTAAAACGTGAAATGTTTTCACTTCTAAAATCTGTGTATGTTTTATTGTAAAAATAGCGAATGTCTCTTTTTTTAATATTTATACACTCAGATACTTAATTCCACTCATTGCAACCGTGGAAAACTCTGCTGCGTGACAGAAATGACAGTTTTCCAGCACTAATCTGTACGTGTTTGTGAACGTGTCAGCATTCTCATGGAAAGAGTAGTGAAATTCAGACTGGTAACTTCACGTGACTCTTGATGCATTAGAGGATCAGTGCTGGGTTAAATAGAGATACTATATGTGCCAGAAGGTACGCTGCTAGTGTTTGAGATAACAAAATTAATTGTAGGGGATGACAAAGTGTCTAGGGAAGAAGAAAAGCAGGTAAACATCCTAAAATTGCCCAGCGGGTTCTGGTAAGCCTGGCACTGCGTTAAAAGGGACCTGCATTGCCTCAGAGGAGGTAGAGAAGCGTAGAACAGAAAGGCAGGAGGTAATTTAGTTGTGGAAGGAGAAGAGGAAGCACGTTGCTTATCTGTACCTACTCGCTTTGCTCTTTTGCTGCAAAATGAGGGGCTGAAAGGGCGAGCGGGGTGGGTGACGATCCCTCGCTGACCGTGTCAGGGCACCTCTCACTGAGCATCGAGACAGCCAGTGTACACGCAGTGGGTTCCTTCCTCTCTGCAGAATATTCTAGAGCTGCCACATTACTGTCTTCCACTGAGACAGGTATTTTTATATTTTGTAGATATTTCTGAGCCCCGCTGATCCATAATCCTTGTGCCTTCTTTTTTTTTAACATGTTCTCTGAGTATGTTAAACCTCTCTCATGGTTTATTTTATGTTCAAATAAATGCAGTCCTCTTTTGTTTCCTCTGCTGAATTCTTTATTTATTATTTCCTAAAATGATTTGATTTTCCCCCTCTTTCAAAACACATATGATTGCAATAAGCAGATACAAAATAGAACCAAGAAACAAAAGGCTGAACATGCTGATAATGTACATTTGGTTTGTATTTATCGTTTTAAGATGTGTTTTAATTGGTTCACTACCAACATCCTGTAACTTTCAGTCAGTCAGAAGAGAAACCTGTTTCATTTTAAAGCCAGTTCGTTTCTTCCCTCTTTCAGCTGAGAGCAGTGGGCAAGACCCTACTGTAGTATCTTCAAATTTAATTTCATTAAAACATTTAAATAGAGGATTATGATACATCTTGTTTTGCTGTTCTCTGTTGGTGATTAGGGCCTGGATTTCATTGTGAAACGGGTTTTTAAAAGAACAACAAAGCAAAACACATTTTGTTGCTTTGTAACACAAACCTTCATGCATAATTTCTAATGAAAACGTGCGGCTATAAACCTAGAAATAAACAGTTTGCCTGTTATTCCAAAGGATTAATCTGTTTAGTTTAATGAAGACAAAGTGGAAAGCTGACATGAACACCATATCAAAATCTTACCTGGCAACAGAATTTGATTCAATAGACTAAAGGTGTGACCACACCTGATTTAATACAAGCCTTTATTTAAAAAAAAACAAAGAAATCAAAGAAAACAGGGTTGGAAGAGTGCTCTGACAGATCACCTCGTACCTCCTCCTGGACAACAGCAAGATAAACTTCACCTATCTCTTCCTGCCAGATGTTTGCTGAGTGTATTCTTAAGAACTGCCCAGGACAGTGTTTCCACACTGGGACAATTTGCCAGTGACTTGAAGTTTATTGCTGACAATTTAAATGCTGAGGTTTGGTGCCTCCTGAAGGGTCTGTGTGTACCAAATGGGAACTGATCTGAGGAAGCTTTGTTGTACAGGAGGTCAGCCTGGAAAACCACAACACTGTCCCTTTTGACCTTGACTTTTGAGATTGATGTCATTATTGCTTTGGACTGTCAGCTTCTATCTCCAAGCTCTAATTCTGTATTAGCAGTTTTCGTAGGCATTTCATGTTTTAAACAGTAAGAGTGTCCTTTTGCTCTTGCTAAAATGAGAACTAAATTAAAAAAGCTAGGGCTGAAAGAGGACAGTTGCATGTGTTTCTGTCTTCTGCCTCAATGCAACACACTTTCCCAAAAATCTTGTAAATGATTGCTCCAAAAGCTATATTTAAATACATAACCTTTGGGTTTTGGTCAACCCCAAAGAGTGCCTGTGTCTGGTGGAGTTTGCAGGGTGCTTTTAAACGTGGATTGATCACCACAGCCGAGGTCAAAGCGAGAACTGGGTGGATGATGAGGATCCTCTCCGTCCGTTTTGGTCTTTGACCCCAATGGCTTTAGATGTATTAGATTTAGATGATTTTGTAACCATCGCTGTCTCCTCTTGGGTAACTCTGAACCGGAGATGGCCAGGGGTTTGTGCAGAAAAACTCACTCCTCCATGGGAAAAAAGCAGCCACTCTCCTGTGTGATAATGAATGTTTCTGCTGCTGCAGTAAAACTGTTTAATGTGGTTAGTGCAAATCAAGAAGTCTATTAACAGAAGTGGTGAGGTGGTGGAATTACCTGGAAGTTTACCTCGGGTAGTGTCACACAGCGTTACAGAGACCTGCGAGCAGCGCCGGGGCAGGGGCAGGCTGGGTGATGGAGCCCCAGGGAGGGGGTGCTCAGCGTAAGCCGTGTAAGATCTGTCCCTGAAAAGCAACAAGCTTCGAAGGTTTCAAAACCAAGGTCTTGGGAAGGAGTTTTCATGTCTTTTGGAGGGCGAGCAGTTGGATGCTATTCAGAAAAGCATATGGAAACTTTTTTGTTTCAAGAGATGTTGCGGACTTTTCCATTTGGCTACTGGAAACGCGGGGAGGGGGAGAGATGGAAAAAGGTTCTGTTTGTTTGCTGGCCAGTTTGGTCAGAAAGAGAAAACTGGGAAGCGTCTTTTTCCATGAAAGTTCTTGCTGAAGGCCTCTGTCCAGCTCTGCCGTGACGGAGCCCCAGCTCTGCGAGGAGCTGGGCCTGGGAGAGCCCCGTCTCGCCCAGACGTTTCTAAAGTGTTTCTCTGATTTCTGTAAGGCAGAGAGGGGCAAAAGCTGGGAAATGAGCAGGATTCGAGCCGCGCTTTGGAAGGCCTGGGTTAAAAACGAAGGGCCAGTATTGTGCTGCTGTGGTATGTAGAGTTACTCCAGGAAAGGGTTATCCCTCAGGCGCTGTGATGACAATATAAATAGTTCTCTATGCTATAAACCAAATATAGAATCATTTATTTAGCTCAGCATGCTGAAAGTCTGCTGAGCCTGTACTAATTATATTGTATCTTGTTTCTATCATATATATGATAAATGATTAATTATGTCAGAATGGCTGGACACTTCCCCCCCCATATCCTATTACTCCTTTAGGTTTCTGCCCTTCTCACTTGTATTGATTTTTCCCGTAGTTTTCTGGAAAACAGTCCTGTTTGTTACCCACCACCATAGCAATGCTGCTTATTCAAGTGCTCTAAAAGTGTGTAAGAATGGAAAAACAAAAAGGTTGAAGTGCATCGTGAGACAAACACATCGGTCTGTGGCTTACACACTGCATGGACCTCTCGTACGTGTGTTCCCTTTTGGAAACAATACAAGCTTTGCTGTCCATGAAAATTTTGCAGAGTAGCATTAAAGCCAAAGCCAGCTGTACGATGAAGGAAACGGCTTTTCTTTTGTAATATTCAGTGAAGAGGTAGATAAATGTCTTTGAAAGTGGAAGGCGAAGCGGGGGTGGGGTTTGGGCCAGAACATTGCAGAACTTGGAGAGAGAAGAGCTCAAGCGATGGAAGATAAGAATAAAGAGGATGCAGAGTATGATCAGATGCAAAAGGAGAATAAGGGAAAAAAGGTGGCTAGGACAAATGGGGTCAAAAGGGCACAGAAAATAAGAAGTGGAGGGGGGGCATTTCTATGTAACAGTCTTTTGGTGAGATTTTCTAAAATAGACATCAGCTTAAAACATGAGGAAGAACCACCTCAAAAGCAATTAAATTTTATGATTTCAAGGATGATCAGATGCAGATTGATTTATTTTTTTTTAAGAGAAACTTTTCACTTTGACAGCTTTAATAGGAAAAGAGGCGATTCTCATTGCAGAAGCAGATGGTGTATGGCCACAAGAGTTTCCAGACTGTTCAAGTGCCTGGAGTGCTGCATTTAAGTCAGGTCTCTCTTCTGGGCTACACAACTCTGTTGCACAGTCCGTGCTTCTGCGAACAGGGTCCTTTGACAGCAGTGGTCAGTGCGGGTGCAGAAAACAGCCAGAGATTTCCGCAAAGGATAGCGGATCTTCAGTGTGGCTCAGGAAAAATAATTTTGCTATAGCTACCCATCGGATGCTCTGTAGGTATCCAGTTAATGGGAGAAGTCAGTCACCCAACGATGACAAAGGGGTCCTTGCTCTTCAGGGTTGAGATGCCGATGAAACGCTCTTTGAACTGTTTGAGGTTTCTTTGGTTTCTTTCTTTTTCTCCTTTTTTTTCCTTGTGGGTTTTTGCTTTCTTCCGAAGAACAAAAAAGTAACTTCCCATGCAGATCTAGTCTGTACAGGACAAGGACTCTTTTGAACTATTTTACATACAGTCCCTATTCAAAAGAATCTACTTGCAGCTTCCTAAGGAGCCCTGAGAACATTACGTTTGGGTAAAGACAGAGCAAGCCTCTTTTTCATGAGGAGAGCAGTGATTACAAGTGACTGAGTAACACTGAGGGGATTCCTGACCAGAAGCGGCAAGTTTGCTTTGCCATATTTCCTAGAGCCTTACTAGCTGTTGTGCAGTGGTGAAATAGGTCTGAATCCTGAAACTCATGAATTCTAGTTTACTTGTCTGAACATATGTAGTGGAATCATTCTTCGTTAGTATTAGTTAATGTTATGCTTTCTATAAGAGTGTGTGTAACTTCCTGCAGAGTCTGAGGCCTCTGATGCCAAGAGTCATGTCCAGAGTGGAAGAGACTCCAAACCTAGAGCTGGTCAAAAAACCTCTGGCAGGTTTTCCATGCAAACGTCTCAGATGTATAGTTTCTTTAGCAAAGAGATTATATCTGCTCCTATTAAAAAACCCCAAACCCCTATTTTTAATTCTGTAGATAAAAATAAATAAAAATAAAACATAGTGGTATTTCCGTCCCATAGGACCTGAACATCTGGGTGGCTGTTCTTTGCCAATTCTTTCCTGAAAAAGTTTGTATCCAGAAGGAAAGTGTCTTTGTGCAAACTTGTTTGGCTCAGATAACTTTGAGGAGTGAAGCTCTACTGAAAGCTGAGTAAAAGGCGACAGAAAACTGGTACTGAATATGATGAAAATGAAATGCAAGGGAATCCAGAGATGTGAGTCTCATAAGTGAACAAGTTGTTCTTCCTTTTTTTAAGGTGGGGAAGCAGTGTACCTATCTGGAAAAAAAACCTGCAGTACTTCTGCTTGGCAGGGCTACATGAGATATACATTAATGGAGACAACCCTAATTTACCGATGACTTTAGACGGTGAGGTGGTTGCTGCCCTTCAGGAGTTTGCCTGCTGATGTACAAATGGAGTGAGCGCGTCCCCTGACACGGCTGAGAAATCTAACCCTGGCGATGCGCAGGGTGCCGTGCCAGCTGGTCACCAAGGGTGCGTTTCATCCTTTGCAGTACTTAAGTCATGTTTAGCAGGTCAGGAGATGGTTAGGAAAAGCTTGGGTTGATAAGAAGTTGCCTAAATTAGGCTAATGATGGGTTCTCCTGGGTAATGCAGGGGAGAAAAAGTTCAAAGCCTGGTATTTGTGTGCACAAAGTCCAAATACCTGCCAAGTCTCTTTGATGAAGTGTCTTTGTCAGAACGATTAAATGAAGGTTAAAAAGGCCAGACCTTTTCTCAACATATTTGACTTGCTCTTTCTTTCCTCTCTTCAAGGTGTCTTCATGTTACATTTATTTGCTTCATGAATTCTTTATTACACTAATCAGTCCTGATGTACAAACTCATTAGAAAATGAGCTGGAAACGTAAGATCTGTCAAATTTCAGAGACTTCTGACATTGTTAGACTCAAGGGCCTTTTTGCAAAGAAAAGAGAGAAGGGAAAGAAGCTAATGAGGAAATGTCAGATAATGTAGAAGTCAATCCATTTGGGAATGAAGTTTTACAAAGTTCAGAGAGAAAAGTCGTAGTGTTGCTGGGGTAAACACCTACTTTTTTAATGTAAATTTTGGCACAGAGTAATTTTTTTTTTTCCTTCTGGTGTCACCAAATACTTCTGGTTTGTTTTTGTAATCAACATCTTAAATCAGTTTGCCATGTTTCTTTTTTTAACGATGACACAGAAATGAAGAGAAATAATTATTTGAATGGGAATTTCCTAATTATATGAATTCCCAATTTGTGTTTTAGGTCTTGTGTCAGACTCAGCTGAAATCACTGTCCCAACATGCAGGGTGCTGTGTAGATGCACAGTGAAAAAAATACTGCTGTAAGGTAGGCTTTGGGCTGCTTAAAAAGTATTTAGATGTGTAAGATCTGGCAAATGGGGCGAGATGCCATCATTAGTCTAACCTAAGAAGAAAAAGGTGAAAAAAAGAAACCGTGGTGAAGAGAGAAGCAACTGGCCTGTGGTCATGCATTGGGCTGTGGTTCAGATAAGGAGAGTGTCTCAGTTAGTGTCCTGCTCCCTAAATCACACCTTCTCCCCCGGCCCGCTGTCGGGGTAAGTGCAGTTGTTCTGAGCAGTACTAAGAGTGAGGAAAAGCAAACAATTAGCAATGTAGAGCACAGCCTAAGTCTGAAGGTGAGGCTGCCAGCCTTTATTCAGCTGTGGTTGCATGCGCACTGGTAGGTCAAAATGTAAGCGGCTTATTTAATTTCTTTATTTGAGGACACTGTTGGAAAATTTGTTAGGTACACCCTGTGCTCTCCAAGGAGCGGTGGTTACTCCGTCCATACAGACAGGGCAGTGCAGCGAACAGGGGACTTGTTAGATTTAGCTGTCAAATCTGTTCTTCCCTGTCACTTGGAACACAGAAATGCCTGCTATTTCCATCGTCTGCCTTAGGAACATCACTGTCGGCCGGCAAGGAGCGCATCTGTGAAACTTAATCATATACAAGAGGTACTAAGGAAGAAAATGAGGCTATTGTGTCTGACAAGGTGGACTGGGGTGCAGGACATCTGGGATCTGTTCTTGGTCTTGTTACGAACTCCCTGTGTGACCTTGGGCGACTCTCTCCGTCTTCCTCTCTTGGCACAGACTGTATTGCCGCGTACGCACAGTACTGTCTCAGTTATAGCAGGTCTCAAACACCGATTATAATACAATGCATCACAAATAGATTGTTCTTGCTTTGAGATGATTTTTTGCTCCTGAGGTGCCTATAAAAGCATTCCCCTTGGATTCCACCCGGGAGATGTTCTGGGACCTTGAAAGGTGCAAAAGATGCACAACAAGCGCTGACGCTCGTGAATGTTGAGTGACTTGCCCTGCCGTGCAGCGTGCTGGAGAGCACGCACGGAGCGAAGGTGGCGGCTCACGCGCTCTGTCGCTACTTGTGCAGTCATGGCACTCCACAGATGAGCAGGTTACAAACGTGTGGACAACTGCTCATCCAGCAAAAAGGGAGATATTTCTTATTGTGATTCCAAACACAGGGAAACACAGGAATTAGACGTCATCCGTGCTGTCTTGACAGCATCACGCTGTCAGAGCAAGTGAGAGGGGTTCGGTTTGCTGGGTACAACTGCCAGCATTACCGTTGGAGAATGTATTTAGCCCCTGGGTGAAGCTGTATTAGCACACAGAGTTTAGAGCAGGCAACTGGACCGTTTGTATAAAGTATGGGAGAGCTGTATGCCAAGAGAAACCTTTCTCCAGAGCGTGTTCCTTCCCTCTTCCATTGGTCAAGAGCCAGGTGGCAACTCAAATGTGCAGGTCCAGAACACTACCTCCTTCTCAGGCTGTGTGAAGCTGGGGGTCCCAGCTATAGGCCCCTAGCTGCTCACCCAGCTTGTGTATTCCTTAAGGATGTGCACAGCATCCTTCCTCAGGGTCTGCTTCTCGGAGGTGCTGAGCCGAGCATCCCTGCCCTCCCACCCCAACCGCAGTATGAGTGAACAGGAGCTGTGGTTGCTCAGCACCTCATAAAAATCAAGCCCCTGTGGGTTTTGGGGGGATAAATGAGAGAGAAACTGGGCTCAGTGAATAAGATAAGTTTGCTGGCGAATTGTTAGTAGCAGTGAAAGCAAAACCCAAAGCATTTACATACCCATTAGAGGGGATTTCAAACCTGGACTCCAGCCTGCTTTGAAATCATTGGTCTCCAGGGGCCATCTCACCATATCCTGCAAACGCTATGCTGAAGGGCAGCTGCCATTTGTGTCCACCCTTGCGATGGCACTTTAAGCAGCTCCATCCCAGACTTGGCTGGGCTTTATGGCCACAACTGCTGGGATGAAACCCTGCGTGGACCTGGAGAGGGGCACCTAGAGTGCAGCGCAAAGGTGGACATGCAGAACCCCTCAGAGGCAAAGCTACAGCAGCACGCGTGGTGGAGAGTGATGATTCATTTCAAGGAGTTCTTTTAAAATCAGATTAGACAGGGTAGGCTAGTGAAAGGGAAGGGGGTCTGTTCTGCTTTGCAAATCTAACTCCATCAAAAAGGTGTCAAAGAACTGGTACTTCCTTCTTAGTTCTTCCCCCTCTTTCCTTCCTCTTTCTGTCTCTAGCTGTTGTCTTGCCATTTTTTGCAGACAAACCCCACATCTCAAATTCCTGCTCTTTGAAGCCTATGGCTGGTCAGGTAAAGCAATTTTACTAGTCCCTTAGGAAAGAATCTTGGGTATTTTCTTTACCCAAGGGATGTGGATCTGACTTCTGAGGAGCAGTCTATAGGTTTCTCTGCTGCATCAGACCTGCACATACAAGACTTCCAGGGCAGTAAAACGTGAAGAGCATTGGATCAGACTGGCTGCTAGCAGGCTTCTGGTATGTGTTTCTATTTGCTTTACTGATGACTTTGTTTTCAAAGTCACTTTATTCAGAAAAAAAAATTGTAGGTATTTTACCATGTGAGTGTGCTTAAGACTATCCAAAACTTTTACCTCAATGTATCACATCACTGCGGTGTTACGAGCCGCATCTTTAAGGTTTCTTATGTTTTCTTTCCTTTCATTTCCAATGTTCCCATTGGTACCAGCTTATTTGTCTTTGAGCATATCTGTTTTATAACCTTTAATATCCTACTGCTCCAGGTATTTCTCTTGCCGAATAAAACCCACTTCACTGTAGGTATGAAATCACAGAATCCCAGACTGGTTTGGGTGGGAAGGGACCTCCCAGCCCACCCAGTGCCACCCCCTGCCATGGGCAGGGACACCCCCCACCAGCCCAGGCTGCCCAAAACCCCATCCAACCCAGCCTATGGACACTGCCAGGGATCCAGGGGCAGCCACAGCTTCTCTGGGCACCCTGTGCCAGGGCCTCAGCACCCTCCCAGGGAAGGATTTATTCCTGACATCTAATCTAAATCTCCTCTCTTTCAGTTTAAAGCCTTTACCCCTTGTCCTATCGCTACATGCCTTTGTAAACAGTCCCTCTCCAGCTTTCTAAACCCACGCCTAATTTGTTGGTGTTGGTTTTGGTGTTTTACAGCCGTTGGCCATCCTTCATTTTGCCTTTACTCTCATTTAGAATTTCAACCTGTGACAACCCACTTTGGCTTTTGGATCTGATCTTCTGAATTTGGCTATTGTGCTTTCCAGATGGAACACCAGCCTGGCAGCCACAGAGTTTCACTTCAGTCATCCTTTTCCAAGTGATCACTGTTGCCTACTGAATAGTTTCCAGGTCCTTCAGCAGTTGTTCTGCTGTACTAGAGTGGCCTCATTTTGCTCTAGGGCAAGGATGGCTGCAGAAATAAGGAAGAAAGGAATAGACAAAATATATCATGAAAGAATTGACATGTTTTCTTTCATCAGAACTCCAGATATTTATTTTTTTATGTTACAAGGAAACACAGTAAAACTTTTTGAACAGTTCTACTTTAGAAAACATCCTGTGAAGAGCTGCAGAAATTGCAGAACTGTGTGAGGGCCAGGAGTTTTCCTCTCCAGAATCTGCTTAGCTCCTAGTGATCTACACTTAGAAGTGTTTGGCACTGCTGGTTGTCTGTCTTACTGTTAATCATTCCTTCAGATAAGGTTGCTTGTTTATTTCTTGCCTGTCTTATCTGCTCTTCCTTCATCTACCTTCTGCAACTGGGGCAGTCAGTGATGGCAGGTTGATTAGAAGCTGCATAATCTTTTGATTGGGATTTGCACCAGCTGGTCATTACTGTAAAGGAATAAGCAGTTCCCTGTCAAACCAATTATGTTTATACATTTTTTTATATTTTCTTTTACTTTCTTTTACTTTTTCCTCCCCGTTGTTACCAAAAGATACTGAGATGCTAATCTTAACACGGTAGCCCTCCCCTGAAATCTTAAAAACAGTAGATGGAAGAAAAAAATGTACTTCCACAGTATAGTATACCTGGGCTGCCTTTCTTATTCAGAATCTAAGGCTGAAAGGGCCAGTAAGTTTTCACTCCTTGAGATGTCTTTAGCTGGTTTTTCAGTAAGTTCAAACAAATTTATGAAGCCATATACGGGGAAGTTTACATTTCTGCCAAGTGCGTGTTGATAAAGGGGAGACTTTGATCCCTTGGCCTGTCAGTTGTACCTCGTATGTGCTGGGTCAGGACAAAAGTCTAATGTATTTCCCTTTCTGAATGGATTATGGTGCCTCTAAAGCATTGCATCTGTAGAACAATCAGTAGTGGGTTGGCATGAGTACATTCCGAGAGATTTATCTGGGGAAAATCCTCTGTGTAAGAACCGATTCATAACATCTACTGCAAACCAGGTTAATATGAATTGTCAAACAGCTGACGATGGGAAACAATCTCTCTATTCAGGTATTTAGAAGCAAATGCACCCACCTGCATGTGTAACTGAAAGGTCCTATAAATAGAACACCTGATGCTATCTTGATTAGGAGTTGTTATTGCAGTGACTGCAGGTAATGCAGACAAGTGTTTTTTTCTATATATATTTAAGTGGATTGTTTGAGGAAAAGGAATATTTTCATGAAGTTAGTGCTGCTGCCAAAACACAGCGATTTTAAAGCAAAGAAGCTTCCTGAATACTTGTACTTTTATGTTAGCCTGACCTCTGGGGCTTGGGAAGTTAAGGATGCTTGAAACAAAAACCTATTAGAAAAACAAGGTGAGCTCCTATGTATAATAGCTATCGTGTCACTCAGTGGCTTTGGGCAAAGACTGGTGAAGGGCAAAGGGTTTTACACTTCTTGTTGAAGTGCTTTGTGCTGCTAAACTCCAAGGCAGCAAACAAACTGCTAAACCAGTTTAATATTAAATGTAACCTATAAGGCCAGCAGTGGGTGCTGAGATTGTATTTAATTCTATTTAACACTTTTTGTTTGCGCTCGGGGTATATGTGCATGGTTTGGGCTAACCTGTTCTCAGCTAGGCTAGCTTTGTGGATAGAGGACTCGGATTCAGGAAGGCGGGATTTCTGCCGCTACCCTGCAGGATAGCCTTTGTGTGGTCATCTCTTCTCGTTGCTCTGCACCCTTAATGAGCATCGTAAGGATTTGTTAGTAAAGGACTAGCTGTTACTAACACATGGCGCCGTGTCCAGCGGTTCGAGGCCTCTGGGGAACACTGCAGTACAAATAACAACCTTAGGTGAGTTAAGGCGACGTCAACTTGGTTGAACAATATGTGTTAACTTGCTTGTGGGCAGTGTCTCCCCTTGATCAGAAATCCAAATCAAAAATACCTGTAAGCAGTGCAAGGTGCTTTTTTCCCCCTTTAGGTCTTGTATCCCGTCTGGGTCACTTGGATATCTGGCTTGATTTTGACTTTGTAGCTCTGGAACCGCTCCATGTATGCGTGCTAATAATAAACTGGAGACCAAATAGAAACGTGGTGTCACGCAGTGTTGAGTGAGTCCCACAGATTCATCTCGGGAGCTGTAGAGGGTGTGCAGAGCCTGGAGAGAGGAGACCTTCATAAAGTGCGAGCAGTTGCTGGAAAAGTGGGTCTGATGCTTTCCTGATCTCTCTCAGCAGCTTCTCACAAAGCAGCCAGGGTGAATGAGCTGAAAGCAGCTGTTTGAAATACTTTTTTTTTTTAAAGTCAAGAGGGTGAAGGGACAGTGGTTATTGCAGACGAGTGTTGCTTTCTTCCCTGGAGGAGCACCTCAGCTCCAGAGGGCTCCTCTGAAGCAGTGGGGAGCTGGTGTTTCATGTACCGTTATCACAGGGAATTTTGACATGTACAAGCAGAAAACCTTCGGAGTGGCCCGGCTCAGAGGCAGTAACCAGAAGCACATGCTGTGCTGGACCGTGCCACATTGCCAGCTTGGCCCAGTGCTTGTACAGTGCCACTTGTTACCGTCCTGCAGCCTCGGCCTCCTGGGGTCCAGCTGGAGTTCGACCCTGGCAAACGGTAATTGTCTCTCCGGGGAATAGATGCAGTTAAGGGAGCACCAGGATGTGGCTAATGTGATGCTGAACGGGAAATCAGAAGACACGGTAATGATCAGCAGTCTGTCTGCAACCTGCAACGTTGTTAAATGTCTGACTCCTCTTTGGGGGTCCAAGGTATGGCAATGTCTAACTCATTTGGCTGGCATCATGGATTTGGCCTGAGATTACGCGTCCTGAAGCAGGGGACTCCCGTGCCCTGTGCAAGAGCCCGGTACGATCGCTACAGGAGCGACTTCACGTTTGGAAAGGTGTCAGCCTGTGTCCATGGACACTGACCGCTCGTTCCTGCTGCTGCTGCCCGTGGGAGTTTTTCCTGCTTGCTTATCCGAGAGAAGGTCCCGCACAGCCCCTCTGCTGCTTCAGAGGGTGTCCTTGGTCCGTGGCCCCACTGCGTGGGGACCTTGTTGCCTGCTTTGGTGGTTGTGCTGTAAACGCACGAGAGAGGAGGAAAGTGTCGCTTTAAGTAAAGGATGCAAAAGCCCTTGCCTTTGATTCCAGGACCTACTGCAAAGATACTCCTGAAACAAAAAGCAGGTGCTCTGCGGGGTGACGGAGCTCCTGTGGCCTTTGCCAGCCACTGATACGTCCCCTGCCCGCGGTGGAAGAAGTACAGCGATGGGTACGGCTGGTCCGGCCTGGGTGCGGGGACCAGAGTGGTCAGGCAGGAGTTGCAAAATGAATTTGATTTTTATAGCGTATTTCTTCTAAATGCAGATCTGTTTTACCCTACTGCTGCCACCACAAAAGTCCCTCGTAGTTTTCAGGAAGCCTGTACAGAACAATTTTCCTTCTACTTTCCCCACTTCCTCTAAATGCTGGGCCAGACAAAGGTGCTGTAAAAATTATAAGCCACAGTTTGATCTCTCAAAGTTAAATAGAGTGACTCTGGGCTCACAGTGGTTGAGATGACATGGGAATTGGGCCTTGACATTTGTTTTTCTGTGGGCTCCCTATATGGTCTTCTATTTTAATCTTATTTTTGTTCCTCTCGCGTTCTTTCCTTCCTCCCTCCTCCCTGCATTCACCATTTAAAATAGAACAGAAAAACACTGTTTGAAGTAGCTTGGAAGGCAAGATAGAGAAAGTATTCCAGGATGCTCGTGTAGCCCCAATTACTGATTTGCAGCGGGCGCAGGGCTGCTGGTGGGCCCTGATGCTTTGCGGGGGAAGAGAAAGGGCCGTGGCGTGCCCAGCTGCAGGCAGCATTAGTCACTTGCTGGAAGACACTGGTCTCATACATGCCTAATTTACATTAAGTGATGTGGAAGACAGGGCCTTTATCTTCTAAGACAGAGGTGCAGGAAAAGCAAACCAAAGCCCTTCTGCATTTAGAGCATGGTAGGGGATGTATAGACGTGCTTCTCAGCTCAGCATGTTAAAGGCCCGTTTCAGCTCAGTATAAAGGTGTTGAAAAGGTTCCCAGGAACTATAGTGAGCCCTCAAAAGAGGCTTCTATGAGTTCACAAGAGTAGGAGACAAAAGGAAGAGGGCAAAGAGTGTGAATGGGGAACCCCTGGTACGAGATAGTGCACTACATTAGCTGTTTAAACACCTCTCGATGGCATTTGCTTTATAGACTTTTGATTCCACAAACTCGTGATTCCCTTCCTGAAGGTTCCTGGAGATGTGTTCACAGAAATGCTGGCAGGTGAGCAGTGGTGGGCTGGTAGTCCCCAGCATGTCCCGCAATGCAGTCTGGTTGTGGTCAAATCAAAAACAAAACAAGAAAACCCAGAAAAAAACCCCAAACCTTAAAATATTCTAGAAAGCCTTTTCCTTTTAACCCATTTGTGTTTAAAGGCCACTCAGAAAAAAACCCCATTCACTTGGCTGAACTCATTAAAGAGACTGAAGAACTTAAGTGACTCCTCAGGGACTTGAACTTGTGGTTGAAGGAACTGAGAAGTCCCAAATATGATGTTAAGGAAATCTTAAACTATTCCCTCTAGCAGCCCCACATTAATGTGTGTTGAGGCTTAAAGGCTCCGATTGTTTTCCATATTAATTTTCTTAGTGCAGAAATAAAAACAAAGTAGTAAGAAAAAAAAAACCTAGCATTTGATAGCAATGGAAGGTGTCATCACGTGTAATTAACGTGCAAGCTTCAGCCATCTGTATTGCTCTCAGACCTCTTGGACTGTTCATGTGCTGCCTGAACAATGCTGTAGAGTTCTCTGGGGTTTTTTTTATTGGTAACTGAAACCTGGAAATTTAGAAATTTGGAGATTCAGAAGATGGAGAAAAGGAGACAAATTAATTGTGATAGTGGAGGCAGCATTAGGTAGTAGATTACATGAGACTCTGCAGAGGAGGCTGAGCATCTCTGCGTACGTGGGCTGTTCTGCTCTGGGAACAGGCAGGCGCTCCTGCCCTTCCATCAATGGCACCCCACGCGTGTTGTTTCATTTCCACAGTTTTCTGGCAAAAATTATTCCAACCGGAGAGAATATGGTGCAGAATATTTCTCCCTGCTGTTTGCAACAGCCCCCCAAAGCGACCACCACTGCGAGCCCAGTGATGGGGAGCGCTTGCGTGAAATAGCACCATCTAGTGATTTCCCCCACAGCCACCCCTTCGTAACGCAATAAACACCCCGACACTTCTTCCGTCCAGACTAATTGAAATAGCAGCCACCTTTCTTTTAGTGGGCTGGGAGAGGATTCTCTCAGGGGAGGAATTTGTGCCACCCTTTGGGCGCCCCGTGTGCTGAACGTGTGCCTGTTCCTCAGCGGGCGCGTCAGTCTGTTGGTGGCCTTGACTGAGCTGTGTCTATTGGATTACACACCCCAGCCTCAGCGCGGGAGAAACATATGCTTTTGCTTTTTGGCTCAGCTGCTCCCAAACATTCACATCAACAAAAGAGAACGCTGCAAGATTTTTTTTTTTCCTCCCAGCTGATTGAGTCATCCAAATATGCAGTTGTAGGATCAGAGAACGAGAGATGTGTGATCGCTAAAACAAAGCATCTCTGAGCCAGTGCGCTGGCCGTAGGAAGGAAGCTCCGTGTTGACACGTCTGGCAGGAGCGATCGATGCCGGCTGACGCTTCAGAGCTCAGACTGTTTTGGCTGTGGAAGTGCAGCACCTGATGCTGTGGTGCTGTGGCCATAGCTGATGCCCGCAGGTACTAACCGTAAGCGGCGTGATCTGATGAGACTGTGCCCTGTTCCTGGTTTGGAGTAGGAAACCCGTAGAAGAGCCCTCTGTCCTTGTATTGCTCATTTTCCTTGATTGTTGCAAGATATTCCCAGTGGGCAGGTCTCAAGAATGAAGAAAATTATTCCTCTTTCAAAAGCAAACTTGTTAATTATTTTTTTATTTTAAATCACAACCATTTGTGTGCAGCGGTTCTGTTCCTCTTGCTGCTTTGTTTAGTGGTTCAGGTAGTTGGCACCAAGTCAGGATTGCTGAAGTATTTGTCAACCACAAATGCATGAGCCCACAGAAGTCCTGTTGGTTTGATCCAGTGCTCTCTGGGAAAGATGAAAGGCTGGATATTTATTTCCTCTGCAGCCCCTGAGCCCTGGAGAGGAACTTTACAGTCCCATCTCCCTGCTCTGTCAAATGGGCTACCGTGGTCTTCTGTGGGACTTACGAAACTCTGCGATGGAAGGTGCATACAGCAATCTGATTTTTATAATAAACAGAACTCTTCAACACAAACTAGCAATAAAATTCCAACAAAATAAAAAACTATATTAGTTTGGCAGAAAATTTTTCCATGTAAAAACAAACCTGGGCACTGCAGTGCCTTAATATTGACCATTGCGATGGAATCGGCGTAGAGTTACTGTAATAAACATCCACTCAGAACGGTGTGATATTATTTTGAGGCTAAATCTGTATTTCTGCTCATTACCGAAATCGAAGCATTGGAGTCCATCATATTTTCGTTCAGTAAGAAGGGTGTAAAGCATTTTTTTTTCTGCAAAAACTACTGTAGAAATTAGAGTAACAATAATGGTTGCCCCTTCACTAGGGATGTGAAAACTTACTGGTGCTGCTTTTTCTGCTGATGAAATAGTCTTTATCAATGAAGTGAAATAATCTGTACCACCTTGTGCCCGCAGGTATGGTGGCAAATGTCTCTGTTGCAAGGTGTTGACAGTACCTGCTGTATTTTGCAGGCGTCCCTGCTGTACCAGCTCTCGGTGGTTGTCCCTCGCCATGAGTATCTTAGGGAAGTGCAGATCTTCAGCTTCTTGCCCTGAACTGTGAGCACAGCGGCTGATTTCAGAGCAGGCTTCAGAGTGTACTTCGATTCCTTCCTTTCCAGAACAGCACTTATGCTTAAATTTAGGCAGCACGTATCTAAGGACCAGTGGATTTCGGTCTGTGGCAAGTGCTTTTCTAAATAAAGACCACAGTGAAGTAACTGAGGAGCTTCTGTTTGTTGAAATAAATCAATAGGGCCCTGCCCACCGCTCTCCCCGAGGTGACAATGCCAGTATCCATCTGCTTTGTCAACCAGCCCTGCCTACTGCCGATAGCCCTGGCATCTGTCTGGGCCCAGTCTACAGCCTTGCAGCATTTCTCCTAGATGAGTTAAACTCTTCCCCCCTCCCCTTCCTTTCTCTTCTTCCCACCTCCCTCCCTCCCTCCCTGGTCCTTGACAGAGGAGCAAACACTCTTAAATGAGAGATAGTGGCTTCCATCCAATGGAGCCCCGGTTAATCACCGAACATCGTGGGAAAAGCACAAGATGAGGGCCGAGAAACAGCCCATTGTCTGGGCAAGATTAAAGCCCCAAAAGCCGTATTGTCTACTGAGGGGATAAATCTTCCTGCTGTCACTCAAGCACTGAATTAAATTCCCCTTCATTTCTAAAGGGGCTTATCTGTACTGAATAGGCTGTTGCGCCACANAAATGGCCATTTTGCTTGACTCTCCAGCTTCTGCGCCGTCGAAATAAGTACGAGGTGGAGCATTAGGATAGAGCATCGTTCAGTGCAGGGGTGGTTCTGGCAAAGGGATGTCCTTGCGTAGGCCAGGGAGTCCCAGGACGACAGCGTGATCCTCTTTGCGGGGTCTCTAAGGGAGGAACCAGCCCTTTGGTGACGCCGAGGCAGGGGCTCTAGGTGCGCTGCCAGAGACCCTCTGCCACCCAGGTTGTCTTGGGAGGGATGGCGGTGGACTTGAGACAAATGTTTTGCACGGGTTTTGTAACACATTTGCTCAGCTGCTGGAGCTGGCTTACCCTTAGCAGCCGAGGGGCTGGGCACTGGTGGGAGCTGGAGGAAGGAGGAATATTTCCAGCAGATGTCATGTCTCAAGGAGCCCACAGCAACACCATCACCACTTTTCTCTAAATGCTTCCTCTGGTCTTTGGCAAGGGCCCAGCACTGTGAGGGCACGGGACACACACAGTCGCTGCTTGTATCGCTGTGATCCTCTCCTCCTCCCTGTACGCTCACCCTCACAGCATTGCTCGCAAAATCCTGGCGTGGCGCAGCGTCCCACTTGTAGATGCCTCCATGGGAATGAACGTTGTCCCATTATTTTTGGTGGTTCAAAGAAGTACTTTTGAAATGCAGCGAACAGGGTGTGAATGCTTGGTTGGTGGACCAAGTGTTAGATAATGAGCTTGACATGTTTGAAAAAAAAGGCATTGCATGGGGGTCTGTTTGTGGGGTCCTCGAGGCTGAAGGCTCGGTACAGCGTCCTTTGCGCTCCAGGTGGTGAGCTGTCGTTCTTCTGCAGCGTGCTTACAGCCCAGAGAGACGTCAATAGAACTTGTAAACTGAAATCAAGCGTTTTTCATGTTAGCTACTGTTCCTTAGTGTCAAATGATGATAATCACACCAAACCCAGTTTTCTTATTTGCAAATCGAGGGTGATCCATTATAACTGTGTGTAGGTGAGACTGAATTCGGACTTGGTGATTTCACTCCCCCCGATTGGAATTTGTTTGTTTTTATGAACTATTACTTTGCCTTTAGTGATGATTAGGGTCCTTGATGTTGTGCTTGTCCACAATCTTTATTGGTAGCCTGGTCAATTTACATTTCTGCAAAATAAAGTGCGTCTGGAAAATGTTCTCCATTGCTATTAAAGGTTGGATAGGAGCTGTTCTTCAATCAAAGCTGAGCGTGCTACTGATTGCATATACAATGCAAACGTTGAAGGACAGCAACATTTATATGGTTCTATTTACCAGGTAAAATATTAACTATGCAAAACATACTCAACATAGCAATCAGGCTCTTCAGTTTAACAGATGATTGTACTTCACCTTCGTGTTAGTATATTGGATTAGGAGCAGACTGCGTTTCGCATTTGGTAAGTGCTAAACAGGATTTTCTGCATCCTGAGTGGAGTTCCCCCTTGTTGATAGGGTTTAATGCTCCCTTGTACAAATCTCTGGCTGTGCAAATACCTCCAATCTCTCCTTTTAGCAACCCAAACCGCTGCTTAAACAAGTGGGTTTACACCTGCTTACCAGATTAATTTAATTAGCCAAAAATGGAGTGAAAGAACTGGCTTGAGAACAATAGTTTGCAAAGAACACTTTTTTGTATTTCTTGTTGAATCTGGTAATCTAGGGGAAGCTGGATTGAAATATTATTCCTCTTAGTTTCCTGGCAGCTTGTTTTATACACTAACTTGAAAAAAAAAAAACGATCAAACTAATGTTTTGAGGGTTTTGTATTTGAAATAATACAAAAAAACTTTTTCTACTTTTTTCCAGCCTTGATATGAAAGAGCTTATCTAGTCCTTTGCTATTTCAGGAAATCCCATTTATTTACCGTCTAAAATTGACTCAGTTCTAAAGTTTTGCTGAAAGAAAACCTAGAGCTGATCTCTGACAAAGCCTGTGTATTTCAAGAAGCCTGTGCTAATGCAGGAAGGTTTGTAATTAAATTGCTGGAGCCGTGATCTGTATTGTGGTGTCATTTTGTGCCCGCCGCACGCTCGAGCAATGTTGACCAGTGTTGGCCGAGGGAAAGGGGGTGCTGGGGCAAGCCGCTGCATCCACCCTGTAGCCCAGCACCTGCCTGCTGGCTATCGGCTCGTGCTGTACCTTGCCACAGCCAGGAGAGCCAAGGTCTGTGAGAACTGCCGCAGTTTCAAGCCATCTGAGCTGACTTTGAGCAATTTTTTTTTTTAAATCAATAAATTGTTAATTATTTGAAAAAATATTGATTTTGTCAAGAGAAACATTTTATTTTAGTAGCCTCAACTATTTATTTCAATTTCACCTTTAGTTTTAAGGCTCTTCTTTACGAATCAGGCCTCTCTTGTTAAGCGGACAGCATTTTGCAGCAAAAAAGGAGCTGTATAGTAAATGTTAAATTGCTTTTGCACACTGATCCTCCTTTATCTTTTTAAATTTTCTTAAAAAGACACCAAAATTCTGTTTCAATAAATCCACGTTTTCTGATAAATACAGTTATTTAGAGGTGCACTGGCTTGGACAATTGTAAAGCCACTGAATTATACACATTAATTTGATTAGAAATCAGCTGGTATTTTCCTATTGAATTGACATCACGGACTGTTCCACACGTTTTTCTTCATATTCTACAATCTTTTGGAAGAGGCACAAGATTTAAGTAAAGCACCTTCAGAGTCCTACATAATGCTACTTTTAAAGTAATTTGTATTTAAAAAATAATAATAACAAGCAAACAAACTTGTTAGCCCATAGGATGCTTCTGCCCCGTGGCTTAATGGCACAGGTCTTTATACATCCAAATCCAGCAGCTTTCAATAACAAAGGATGAAATTCATGCAACAAATTGCTTCTCTCTTCATAAGTCACACACTCGTATGCCAGGGTAAAGATGTGTTGATAACATTAAAATAGTTTGGTCGCCGATGAATTGTAAATTCCCACCGAGACTTGGGCCTCGCAAGTGAGCTGCTAACAGCATGGTGCTGGACACAGAATGCATTCAGATTGTGGTATTCACTACTTCATTTTTTTTATAATATTTTTAGGATAAGAGCTAAGGAACACCACTGGGGGATTTTGGTAGGCAGCCTCGAGAGGGAAAAAAGAGCAAAATATGCAGAGGCGATTTAATGAACATCCACGGTTCTTTAACGCTGTACTGGTGTAAATGTGATCTCTGCTGACTGTGACTTTTGGGGGCAGGGGAACAAAGGATAAATTTACATGAATTTCCTTTCTGACAAAAGGTAGCACATTTGTGCTCTTTAAACAGAGAGCCGCTCTTCATCCATAGAAGAATTCTATTAAGCAGGTCCTGCTTATGGCTGCTCTGCTCCACAACGCTCTGCCAAAGCATCTGCTCTGGGAGAGCTCTCCTGGGGGTGATGAGGTTGGTTTTCAGGCACCTTGGGGCACTTCTGCTGATGTGGTTAAGGGAGACCTGGACTGCAGGGCTCCCAGCCCCTATCCCCCCAGGCACCAGAGAGCTTACAAAGGGTGGCACTGGTATCTGCTAGAGGGACTGTTTGTTCAGGTACTCCCCGAGATGATGCAATGAAGGCTGATGCTTAGCTTCTCACTTGAAGAGCAAACCGACCTCCTGTGTAAGTGCTGTAGGGTGGAGTTGTCATAATGCTGGGATAGACTTGTGCCCGGGATGTTTGTTTGCAGGATTCCATGCAGAAATGCTTGAGGAGCTGTGTACTTTAAATAAATGAGAGAGGAACGCTGCAGTTCTGCTCTTTAGTTTTTCCCAGTTACCGTTTTAATGGGATCTTTGAGTTATCCAGCGTGATTTGAACCTGAGCGATCCACAAGTGAAAAAAGCGGTAATAGATGGCTTGCCGTGCCAGTTCTGGTGAATACCTCACTAATTTCAGCACGTTTGGAGGACAGCATTCAGCCTGCTCTCTGCAATTAGAGCCCCGAGCTCTGCAGCGGGATGCTGTGACTTCAAACCCAGGGCAGGGGAGGGGGACCCAACAGCGTGGAGCTCTTCGTGCAGGTCAGGACACTTTGGCGGGACCCAAAAGGGTTAACAAACAAACTGCCTGGATTGCTTTGTTCACTGGAAATCTAATCAGATGTTAACCTACAGTCTATATCCAAGCAATCCTTTCCTTATGATAGTGATTAGTATTACACTCAGAATGAATAGACCAAGGAAAGATTCCTATGGTAACCTTCAAAATGCATTCCATCGGCAGGCTCTGCCTACTCACAATAATTACATTCTTAACTCGTCTAACAAACGGCATGCTAATTAGCTGCTTAACCAGCCTCAGCTCATTATTACCAAGGTTGGGCAGGCTTGAGTAAAGTGACCCAGAGAGAACAAGCCCACTTAAAAAAAATAATAGTAATAATAAGACATTTGTCAGATTTGCCATGAAGATGGACCTCCTCCACAATGACAGGACTCTCTTTGTGTGTGGATTGGCCTTTTGGCAAACCAGCATCCCCTCAGCAGCGTGCTTCAGCTCCCCCTGAACTACGCTCCCCGGGCTGCATGTGCTTTAGGCTGGCATCTGCGGGTCTTAATAGTCAGCTAGGAGAGTGTCATCAGGGACTGTCCTGAGTCTGCTAGACGCGCTTGCGAACGAGCAGTTATCTTGCTCCAGGCTTGATGCTTGCATCCCAAACGTAGCTGGCCTTGCTGCCTTAGCTAAGCTCCCTCCACACCTAGGAAATCTAGGTGAGTTGTGTGATAACTGTTGAACGCAGGAGTCATGCTTGCAAGTTCCTCAGTGTTTACCCCTGTAAAACGCCCGGCTTCCTCGGAGGCTTGAACCCAGCACCCTGCGTGGTTCAGTGAAGCAAAGTGATCCCAAACAGGACCCAGGCAAACTTCATCCAGACCCACAGTGCAGACGAAGGCTGCCCTCACTGGATGGTAGAAGTGTTGGTTGGAAGGGATCTCTGGAGGTCATCTTGCTGCCTGAAAGATGTTGTTATCGAATTGAGTGCATTTCCAATACATGTAGAAAAACCATTTCCGAAGGGTTTGTTTCATACTGAATTTGCGCTAATCTGAGTGGTCTAACCAAAGCGTGTGTTTCTGACGATCCATTTGAACTGAAGTATTTCATGGACATCGCTACTTCAGATTAATCCCTACCTGGCTTGATTTTGTTCAGTTTAGCACAGGGATGATCTGCTCAGGGCCTTTCCCTGGATGCTGTCATTTGCTCCTGACAGCCACACTCCATCCAACTCCTCCATTCTGTAGTTGTGGCCTTTCTTCTTTGGGGATTAAAGAATTTCCTATGGTTTCTGATGTCATCCGCTGACTCCAGATTTGAGCAGGGTAGGATGGGCTCACCGTCCTGCAACAGGCACACCATCGTGCATCTTTCCTGTTGCTCTTGGGGTAGTCTCTCTAGTCAGAAAGAAGCTAGTCTGAACCTCACCTTGTGTTTCATCAGCTGTGTTTGCTTTGTTTGCTTTGATTGTTTTCTCACAAAATGTTTAATTTCCTGCTGGTCCATTGCGGTAATATACTTTCAACATATGGAGAATAAGGAGAATAGTATTTTCATCACTTCTTTGGGAGATGTGTTTATCTTTGGGTGTTGGTTTTTTTATGTTAACACCTGAGATGGGGGAAACTCCCACCTGGTTCCATGGCAAAGGCAGTTTCCAAACAGGAGCGTGTTTGGGAGACTCCTGCTTAAAAGAGCACTCAAAATCCAGTTGTCTTTATTGCTAGTCAGGTTAGCTTACAGTAGCTAACGTGGTTAAGAAAAGATCACAAAAGTGAGGGGTTTTAAAACTCTTTTTGCAGTTCTTCAGTGTCAATCCACAAAGTTAATCCTAATGTAAACAAAGAATAACACGATTTATATGCCACTGAACGGAAACTTGTGATATTGCAGAACACTGCAATGGTAAGGTTTGCTCTAAATACAATCTGTTCAGTTTTTATGTCCTTACACCAGCTGGAAATTCAAGCTCTCTTACCATCATTTCAAATATTGATTTGGTTAGCATACATCAAAACATTACCTTAATATATTAAGCAGAGTGTTTATTTTTGGGTTTCACACTTCCAACCCTTTTAACGCCTTAATGTGCTCTTGCGTTTTGTTGCACTCCTAATTATTTTTCCCCTCTTCACCTCTGCAGTTTATTCTTACATTGTTGAAATCTAACCATATGAATAATGAAACAAAGCTAAGCACGCTGTCTCTGGCAGAATACAATTTCCTTCTTGTATATGCTTACAGAGAGCCACAGGCCACGGAGTACAAAATTTCAGTATAAAAAGTAGCTGTGTTTACAATTTGTGCAACGCTTTTGACTGTCACAAGTCGGTCTGGAGCTGAACGAGAGGCAATTTTATATTCAAGTATCGGTACATACGGTTTTAACTTCTAAAAATATTTATTTCTCTTATTAGCAACAGTGACTGTCCTCATCTTTATCTAATTGTGTTTATCAGTAGAATAGAGATGCATGTCTTAGAATATATTGTTCTTTCTCTTCGTCTTCATAAAATGTTGTCAGTAATACCTGGAAATGGTTTTTATCCCCATGTGTATATGTGTTGGGTTTTTTCAACTGTGAATTCATGCCCTTCTTTGTAAAGATGAGGTTGGAAAAGAGGTGTGTGCAGCTCTCTGGGCAGATGTTAAAAGGATTAGGATTTGCAAAGTGTCCAGAAGTCAGACACCTTTTACTAACCCTGTAGGTGCTCCATGTTTTTACTGTTCCCATAAGCAATGGCTATTGGTGAACCAGAAAATGTCCGTGCTGCGATGGTGCCAGACAGTTGGTCAAAGAGTGATGGGGGGGATGAACACCTATTTTGGTGACCAGCTTATTTTTCTCCAGTGTAATACTTAATTATATGTATCATGCTACATATGTCTTTATCTTGGCTGGATGAGAAACGTTTACTAGTGATAATTTTCACAAAGGTCTACTTGGATCCTGACTGTGTTTAGCCCTTTGGTTTTCATTGTTATGGATTCTCCTATGAGCTGGTCTTCCCTGCAGGTGGAGCAGTGTTTGGGAATAGCGTGTCTCTGTGGTAACAGAGCTTAAATTTTGAGTTGAACATAAAAAAAATCCCCAAGAATTTGTGTCTAAGTTCCTGTATATTCACCAATTGCAGAATGGAACCGGTATCATGTGGATGATGCATCCAACCAAAGGAGAATAACGGAGCTCATATTTCAGCGCTTGTTCGGAAGCTACTTATTGCTGCAAGTTGAGAGCTAGGCTAGTAAAACGATTCAAGGAAATTATACATTGCTTTCAGGCCAACTCGCATGTAGAATCATTATTGCATGTGACTGCTATGAGTGAGCGGGTCAGCTTCAACAGCTGCAGCTACGCACCGCTGTACTGAGGGGAGAAAAGCCTAATTTTTAAATTTTGTTTTGTATAAAGCACAATGTTTTTATCCAAGTTCTGCGTCGAGCGGTGAATATGACTTTAACCATTGCAAATGGAATGAGAAATAAGCAAAGGTTTCCACTTTGTAAAGAATCCCTGTTGGTCAGTCACAAGTTTGACAGTTGTGGTGGCTTGTCAGAGGAATGCAGCTTGCTGAATTCCCTTCTTTCTGCTGGAACGTAAGAAAAGCTCAAGTGGTCAGTGGAGAAAAGTATTTTAAAAATCATGAGGGGAAATATAAGCTTTCTTAAATGTTTGGGAGGGGGCTGTGGTGTGGTTTAACCCAGCAGGCAGCTGAAACAACCATGCAGCAGTTCGCTCACCCCCCAGACCCCAGTGGGATGGGGGAGGCAAACACGTGGGTTGAGGTAAAGACTGTTTAATAGGACAGAAAAAGGAGAGACTAATAAGAATAATATTAATAATGATAATAATGATAATAGAATGCAAAAAACAAGCGATGCACAGCACAATTGCTCACCACCTAGAGCCGATGCTCAGCTAGTTCCTGAGCCGTGTCACCTCCTGGCCAACCCCCCAGTTATATGCAGAGCATGATGTCATATGATATGGAATATCCCTTTGGGCAGTTGGGGTCAGCTGTCCTGGCTGTGTCCCCTCCCAGCTTCTTGGGTGCCCCCCCGCCTTCTTGTTGCCAGCCTGTATGAGAAGCTGAAAAGTCCTTGGCTGCTTGGCAGCAACTAAACCATCACTGTGTTATCAACATTATTCTCACCCTAAATCCAAACCACAGCACCACACCAGCTGCTGGGAAGAAACTTAACTCTATCCCAGCCGAAACCAGGACAGGCTGCTTATATTTCGCATTGTTGACAACGAGGGCAGATAACAGTGTCTGCTTTTCAGGAGGCTGAGCAGGTTTGTGTTCTGAGTATTGCATTCATGTTAATTTGCAGCGGACCATGCAAAATGCCACTGGCCTCTTCAAAGCAGTATCACCCTTCCCTCACTCAGTCAAAAAAAATTGACTGAAAGAAATGTGCATGTTTCCTTAGAGCCATAAAAGCAGTAAAAGGTAGCACGTACTGAGAAGTTCTACCTGGTTAAAAGAGGACCAAAGTGCTTGGCTTGACCAGGTAATCAGGACATCCTTGTATCAAAGAAAGGTTACGTCTTCTCTAATCTTAATTTTGTGTAGTTCAGCGATATGGCATGAGAATCTCTTCTGAGAAAGGATTCATGTTCTGGTAGCAACGAGAAACGTAATGATTTCTCAGTTTCCCACTCCCCGGGGGCACATAATTTGATGCTAAGAACTGTTCCTTAGTGGATGAGTGGCTTTCTTGTGGCTGCAGTTCCTCCTCTGTCCCTTTGACTTGACATTGATCTTCACGCACATGGCACACGGGCTGGCCTGGGCCATGCAGCACCGTGTGCTGGCATCCCAAGCCGATGGTCCCTGGACGCGAGCGGGTCTGGCACGGGCTGTCCTTTGCTCTGCAGACCCGCTGGTGGGGGCTCGTTGTGAAGGGGAGGGTCGAAGTAGATGCAGAAACTGGAAAGTAAAGGGCTTTTATTTCTTCCAAGTCAATGCCAAGTGTTAGAATTGTGTGGAGTGCCATCTAGAATAACTCAGTGAGTAGGAAAATAAACAGCTAAGTGGATGCAGAAGGCTTCAAGTCATCTGGCCCCAGGTTTTTCAGCAGTGTCAAGTGATTTTTGTATCTAAGAAGTTTCCTTTCACCGCTGACTCGAGCAGTGATATGTGTTAAGAACCAGCTGAAACTTTTGCACTAAATCCTGTAGAATCCCCTGTTGTGTCGGAGAAATTCTCTCCCTCAGACAAGCTGTAACTTCTGAATTTCCCAACACTGTTGGTAGGGAAAATGGAATTATTAGTAAGGAGATTCTCATTTACTTCTCGAAAACTGGGTAAGTGCTGGAAATCTTCCTTGCTGCTTGAAAATTGGAGGGGTTTCAGGTTGTTTAGCTGTCGGTAGCCAGGACCCTGCAGATTTGGGGTGCTTGTTTGAATGGCACCTCCAAAGGCACCGGAGCTATCCCCCCCAGTACGGCCAGAGCTTGTGGTTCTGGACAAGCTGCTAACTCTGAACTGGAGCGTATTCATAAACCACCCCCGTTTGTATAACGCAGTGAAGGAACAAGGAATATGAAAACACAGCTTCTGAGATCTCTGTGAAAGATTCTTATTATCCTGCCCCAGATGGCACCAGCTGTACTCCTGGACCAATACTAAATGACTGTGGCTTGTGCCAAATATGTACTTGAGTGGGTTGTACATGCCCTTTACAAATAGAAGTTGAATGTTAATAGATACTGAATGAAACCCATTGCCAAACCAAACAGAGCCCCTGGATATATACAGGGCATGCAGGGAAATTATACATTTCAGCAGCGCTTGCTGCAGAATGTGTGCGAAGGATTTCAAAGTGTTGGTGGATTTAATGTGGTCGTCGCTAATTCTCCGTATGCTAATAGCTGTGTGAAGATGCAGGAAGAAGAATGAGGAAAGGTTAAAAGACCACTGCACTGATATCATGTAAATTCAGAAGAGGGTCAGCGTATGGTGTTGTAAACAACATCACATCTCGGAGTACATGGAGTTCTGATCCTTTCAGGTATTCGAGCCTTTGTCTGCTGATATAACGCTTGCCTGTCAGCCCCACGGTCAGAGGCCCAATCTTTTTTTCTTCAGTTGCTGAAAAGGTCCCAGCGCCACATCGGGGCAACATACTGGCTGCCTATTCTCCTTCCCTATGGAACGCAATCACTGGACAACTCTGCTATAATTCACTCCCTGGCCAGCCCTTTGAAAAGGTGGGCTGCCTCAGTGCTGTTAGCCCAGCAAGATAAATCATGTACTCGAAATTAACTTCCATTGAAAGGAAGGGGTGGAAGAAAAGCCGACTGGTCAGGCGGAGCATGCTAAAGAAAAGATGACTAGAGTTGATAAATGTCATTGCGGATAATTTGAGGGCTGTGATTAAGATCTTATCTAGGTAGGAAGTAAATAGAAAAGACTTAATAAAAGTCCTACCCAGGGATCCGTCCTTATGAACTTGTGAAGTTTTAATTTTTTTAAGTGAATATTGAAGAGAGCACCAGAAAGGTCTTCATTAAAGGGAAAGTTGTTTTCAGGGTGCTGCCTAAAGCGATTTGAAAAGCGCCTGGGTGAAACTGTATGTCTTCCCCCCACTCCTTTTTCTTTTCCAGAGGAGAAAGAAAGCATCTTTGTCTAAAAATTCCTTTAAAAAGTTAAAGGATAAACAACTGGGGAGAGAGCTGATGAGGATTTCTGGGTAACAATCATCTGTTTTTTCTCTTCTCTCTTTCTTTCTTTAATGAATGGGCTTTACTGCCATAAAATTCCCTACAAATAAAATGTAACCCTATCCCCAATATGTGCAAGGGAGAGAACGCAGAGGCCTGTTTGTCCATAAATTCACATACTGTTCGCTCAGAAAGCATAAACTGCCTCCTATTTTTATTGTACTGGCTAGCATTTGCTTTTATTATATTATTAGCAGTAGTTTGCTGCTTGCTTTTTTTTTTTTTTGGTTAGGCCAATTACTCCAGCAACCTGCAAACAATGAGCAGAAAGTGGTAGTAAACTCGGTCAACATCTGCGAGGCTGAGTGACAGGGATCCAGAGCGCAGTGTGAATTCCCTGTCACGGCAGAGGCGGGGAGCCCTCCCCTCCTCTCCTCTCCGCCAGGTACTTGGCTGGCACTACTGCGCGCACTGCCTTTACAGCGCGGAGCGAGCAGAGACAATCCGTAACAGCTGTACAGCTGTTTTCTGTGTATAGACTTCTGTTAGCTAATGAGAATGTTTAAAATTTTATTGAAGAGTGTATCCTGTGATCTATAACCTACCTAATCCAAATCTCTAAGGGATATTGAACTGCTAGAGGTTTCCAGAACCCTTGAAATGCCACCTCCTAAACTACCCAGGCTTCTTATTTACTTCCTCCGTATCTTTTTACTACTTTCCCCAGCGTATAGAACACATTTCGATATGAAAGCAGCTGGATAACGCACTTAAAAAAAAATATTGTGAAAAAGAGCAGGTAAGGGCGCATAGGAGATGTGAAGAGCAGGGGTGCTGTATTATTGTCTAGGCTTGAGCAGATCAAGTTTGGAGAATTTGGGAGACAGAGGAAGATATTGGTGCGTCTCTAATCCCTTTTTGTCTCGAAGCACTCTTCCTGCTGTTCCAAAAACAAATGGGAAAAGGCACCAAGAGTGAGTAGTAACAAGCGGTATGTCTTTCAGAAAGACTCTGAGACTGAGCAAATTATTGTACAGTAGGGAAGGACAAAAGCAGAACCTGCAGCGGCAAAGTGCTGTTATTGTGCGCTCGGACCAGCAGCTGCATCCTGAAGGAAGCTTTGGCGTGATGGGGACGCTTCCACGGAAAACAAGACATTTTCAGAGCTCGGTTGAAGTTGGTGTTCAACTCAGATAAATTTCTCTGCGTGTGCAGCGGTCAGCGTGATCCTGAGCTTCGGCTGGCGAAATACAGCGGTAAACGCAGCCAGCCGCAGGTGTGGGGTGGGGGGCTGATCCCCTCCGCAGGAGGCAGCGGAAAGCACTCTGCCCAGCCTCGGGAAAGGAGAAGGATACCCAGTGTTTGAGGCTTTAACGAGCTGTACCAGCTTTACTAGCTGTGCCGGCTAGAAGGTGTGTTAGCTGCAGGTCCAGCTCCTGCAGCTTGCTTTGTCATTAAACACTTACTTAAGTGTGCGACTGCGTTGCTGCTTTCTTA
This sequence comes from Psophia crepitans, assembly GCA_013399095.1. Taxonomy (NCBI): domain Eukaryota; kingdom Metazoa; phylum Chordata; class Aves; order Gruiformes; family Psophiidae; genus Psophia; species Psophia crepitans. The sequence continues at coordinate 1,388,760 of VWZZ01002499.1, forward strand.
GCCTGGGGAGAGTTGTCTTGTGTTTACTTTAAGATCCAGCAATAATGAAACTTGTGAAGTTCCAATGGAAACGGCAAATTTAAAAAGTGCGTATTCCCTTGAACAAAAGCAGCGAACTATTTTGTAGGAGCAAGAGCTGAAAAATTAAGACTTTTCTTTCCATTTGTAAATTCCCTGTGCGCTGATGCAGATTCCTACGTGTGTAGTCGCTATTTACAAGTATGAGCCGAAGTTTAGTGTTTTATTAGAAGAAATGTCCACCTCAGGGAACTGGTTGGGTGCTACTGGCCATCAGGGTGTCGTTGGTCACCTGACTCTGCTGCCCCAATATGGGTTATCTGGGCGTGGGAAAAAAAAATAAAATCATAAAATGGCTCTAAACGTGGCCCTCAGGTGATGAACAGGTGCCGTTCTCGTGGGCCTTTGCGTTTCAGCGTGCAAATACCACTGGTCATACCAAATTTCTGTGCGTGCTGCCAGCCGTAGTAGTGAGCAGTAAGGTAAATGGGAATGGTTAACCGGAGCTTTCATCACGTTTGGGAGAGGAGTTTGCAAACACCTTAAATATCAAATATTTCATATTCTCTTAAATATGAAACCTAAAAAAGAAAACTGCAAGTCTGTAACATGAACGTGCTTGTGTGTTTTATGTATCTGAACATTTTCTGTGAGCTGTCTGCTCTGCTTCTCCTAACGGATGGTAGTGCAGGTATTTCCAGTCTTCCCTGAAAGACATTTTGAAGGCGGTTACTGAGCCGACCATTCCTCTCAAGCATTCCTACGGAACCAAATCACCAGCCTTGCTGTCCTTTTCCACATCTTTGCCATAGAAAATTCAAAGTTCTTTTGAAATTTCTCGGCTGAAATCTAATTTCAGATACAAAACGCATCCTCATTCAAAACATACCTCTGAGCTTAATTCATGAATGCTTTCCAAGCTATCGACATCATCATTTTCCAGTGATCTCATCAGCATGTCAAAATCTCCCTTGTTAATGACTCTGAGAAAACTGTGGACCCAATAAACTCTATGTCAGGTAAAGAATACAGTGAGGATTGGAAAGTGACAGATAAAGCAAATATCCTGCTCCTAAACAAACACAGCAGGACAGGGGAAGATGACAAATGATGGGATTGTGTCAGCCTGAAAACAGATTGGACTAATGGCATGCTGGACTTTGCACTCCGGGGGATCAATACTCTATCAGGCAAGAGAGCTCGAGACCTTGTGAATAGCGTTTGTATGGACAGAAGAAAGATCTCCGCTGATAGCGGGCGCGTTTGCTCGCACAATGCTGTCTCCAGCGCGCGGTACGAATGCAAGGCTGGGAGGGGAATTCCGTGCAGGGGGACTTCTGCAGGCTGAGGGCAGCCTTTTCCTCCGGGGCCCTTCCTTCAGCGCTGGAGAGACGTGGCAAAGTCTGTGTCCTGGCGAAGTTCTGGCCCCGCGCTGGGGCTGCCGGGCTTTGGGGTCACTTCGCCTCTTTCAGACCTTCTCTTGCTTTGTTTGTTTTGGGTTTGGTTTTTCTTGGGGGCAGAGACATGAAACTGAGTACTTAAGAAGAAGGAGGTAAAGGGTTTATTTCTTGGACTGTAGGGGAGGCTGTGCACGTAAAAAGAATACATTTTTTTTTCCTATCTTTGTCCACTTTTGTTCCTAAAACCTCTGGTTGGTATAAACTGGGTTCATTCTATGTGCAACTCAGAAAAATCAATGGGATGTCTTTTTTCTGTAGTATTTAGCTGCACAATGTGGAAATAAAGAATCATAGAATGGTTTGGGTTGGAAGGGACCTCAGAGATCATCTAGTCCCAATCCCCTGCCGTGGGCAGGGACACCCCCCACCAGCCCAAGGTGCCCAAAGCCCCATCCAGCCTGGCCTTGGACAGTGCCAGGGATGCCCCTTCTTCAGTACAAATATGCAGGCTGCTGGCTGCACTGAGGACTTAAAATTGGTGTTAAGCATGGTGTTGATTTCCATTGAGCTTTTGTTTGCTGCCTGCCACCACCCCCAGCTGACACCCAATTTTTAGGGGCCAGTTTGGTTTTTTCAGTTTGCTCTTAAGGCTCTCAAGACTTCTCCTGCCGATTAGCAAGTCCAGAGTCCTGCTGCGATCGCCACCCCATGCTGTATCCTTCCTTTCCTTCCTCTTCCAGGGACTGCGAGACAGCCCCTTCCCCTGCACCCCATAAAGAGCGTGTGGCCGGACCCACGGCGCGGAGGGCAGCCAGCCCCCGTGGCACAGGGACGCTGAAGCCTTACAATTTCACACCTCAGACCAGCAGCCAGATTTCATCCGAAGGCTTTGCAAAGCTGAAGGTTTCCTGGTGGGCCTCTTTGGTGTTTGAGTGCTCAGACTCAGTCCCGTCCCTCCACTTTTCATGTGTCAAAAGCCTCTAACACCTTTGGGAACAGCGAGGGAGTTGATTGCCCGGGGACCTCTGGGCTCGGGGTCCAAGGGGACCCCCAAGGGGAGGGAAGGAGGGTGCCGAGCTGCACCCTGCCCGGGGATGAGTGCCCACCCCAGCTACAGGCCGAAAAGGGCCCCAGGCATCTTTCTTGTAAACACACCAACCCTGCTACGTTCACAAATGTGTTATTAAATATATATATTCCCATCCTTCCGAGAGTTTTCCCCTTTCATCCGGCATGCTCGAAAGGGTTAACTATTTTCTGATAAATTGCACTCTCTTTAATAGCTATTAGTTGTTTACCTGAGCTAATAAGATTAATGTCGTATTGAATATGAAGGAAAAAAAAAAAATCCCTTGGACAGACCAACTCATGCTTTTAGATTTATATGCTAATCATCACGAGCATGAAATTAATGCTAAGGAGGCATTGCAGGAACGCTCTTGCTTGATCAAGAAAACAGAAAGAATTAACAGACTTTGGGATGCTCTTTTATATATCCCACCCTCCAGATGCCATTGAAGGGCTCGCAGGAATGAAATCAGTAGGGCTGCTCTTGTGAGCAAGGGTTTGTAGGATCAGCCTTGAAAATGTGTATTTTTAACTTTGGAAGGTCAGGTTCAGAACCCAGGAGATCCGTATATTGCTTGTGCTTTTCCAAGGTGTTTATTCAGCTTTAAAGTCTCTTCAGAAAGAGAAGGAAAGAAAGCCTCTTGTGTGCCTATCAGTTTCTCTGTTGATATTTCTCTCTACCCATTTGATATTTTAGATAAATAGGCATTATCTCATCTGAAGGAACTCTCTGGAAGGCAGCAAGTATTTTTTTATTAGACTCTAACACACTGCTATTTTAGAAACTATATATATAACTGTGCTATAGAAAACTGAGGTTTATATGAAGGCCATTTAATAAAAACAGCAAATTAAATTCCAAGCAAAATATATAGAAATAAATTGTGGAGAAATTTAGCCATGAACAACGTAAACATTTTTAATGGTGTAGTATTTAACTAAAATCAGGTACGCTCAGCTCGTGTAGAGGTACTAGGATGCACATGAGTCGCAATAACCTATATGGACACTTTGTGAAATGGAAGAATTTAAAAAGAAATGCATTTTGGCCTGTGGAAGGCTGTGCCTGTTCCCCCTACCTTCCTTGTCTCATGAACACCCATGCAATGCAAATTACGGCTCGATGAAATTGTTGACGCTTGAATAGAAACATGGGACTGCCGGACTGTGCAGAAAAACCCCTCTGAGATACGCGCCACGCACACGCATCCTTCACAGATGTGAAAGATATGATTAAATTCTTCAGGATGGGCTAAATACCGACATTCACCTCCGCTGCTGCGATTTCTGCACCTCCAAGGCATCGGGGGGATGGTTGGACTAGATGATCCTTGAGGTCTCTTCCAACCTTAATGATTCTCTGGCAGCCTCAGAGCCGTTCTCGCCACGCACGGTCCCGCAGTTCTGTCTGGCACAACGTGCGAGGGTGAAGTGGGGGAGCGGGAAGGCCGAGGGTCCCTTCCCACCCGCACCACTCGGTGAATGCGGAGCCTGCAGCAGCCAGCCTCTGCGCCCCAGCGCGGCCGCGCTGCCCAACCTGCCTGCTTACCCTGCGAGGGTGGGGGCCCCTCTTGTTTTCATACCGGTAACACGTTCCGAGGGCAAGCAAGAAGCTCGAAGGGAATTGCTAAGGTATAAGAGCCACAAAGAAACCAGAATTTGCTGCTTAAATACTTTTTTGACTGACATCCTCTCCCTTCTTTCCAAGACTACTGGGGAAGAGGGAATGCTTGTGTACCTTGCTTTTATTGCTGGAGGCGAGGAGGTTAGAGGAGAGAGAGCTGCCAGTTAAGGATCTCTGCTCCCTGGGAGCTGACCTGGCTTAAAATCAGATTTGGGGGGGCGTACTGGGGGAGGGAGGGCAGGCAGAGAGAAGTTTAGTCTCAGTATTGTCTGGCTGGCTTGGTTACTGACATGATCTCACTGCTTCTGGTTGTCAGACGGTACTAAAATAATAAAATGATATGCTGAGAATGAGAAAGTTGAAGCCATTTTATGTCTATTTCAAATGTTGTCTCTCTTTTTCTGAATTTTCTTGAAGACCAGCAATGAAAACCAACTAACAATCAGAAAACCCCTCTCATTATCTTTTCTCTTTTTTTCCCTGAAATTTATGCATAACGTATGCTCAGAGAAGCTAGAGGAAAAAGGAGTGTTTTGCATTTATTTTGGCTTGTCTTCCCTCGTAACACGGTTGCTTGGGCCAGAGAAATTGCACGTCATATGGGTGGTGGGGTGGGGGCAAGCCTTGAGAATCCCAAGAAATGCTTACTCCTCTTTTCTGCTTAGCTTTAATAACAAATTGCGTTGCTCTGCTGAGGCATTAATTGGAATCAGTTGACGTATATGATAATTAAAGCCAATTCCCCACTCAAGTATCTCAAAGAAATCTACTCATTTTGTTTCCTTGAAGGAAATCAGAAAGCTCAGAGGTGTCTGTGGCCAAAGCCGGTGGCCAAAGGACCCCTGACCTGCGCAGCACACGGGATTTGCGTGCCCGTAGGTGTGCTGCATGAAATCAGGACGCTTTGCATTTTCAGAAGCATTTTGTCTAAAGCAGGAACTCTGAAAAGAGCCTCGATGCACGTTGTGAGTTATCTGTGGCGTACCGGGCTGCCGCAGCCAGCTACCTTAACAGCCAGCTGCACATGAAGGGAAGTCTGGGCGCTGTATTTGACAAGTAAAAATGCATTGAAGCCGCCACAGCCATTTGTCTTTATTGTAGCCCTAATTTGAATGAAAGCAAGTGCTAATAGCGGCCACGGTTTAAGAAAACTCTGCACAGTGGCATAAATATCTTGCGGAGGGAGAAACTTGTGGTACGGTTTAACAGCCTGGTTTATCTTTGCTCCCGGCAAAGTTTGCTAGCGTGGCGATGCTGGTTCCTGCTGCAGTTTCTATCAGTGCATAATGCTGCCTGCTCCCCACCCCCTCCAAACTTCCCTGGGGAATTCATCTAGAAACATATCGATTCCATGCTGCGACAGAGTGGGACAGTGCCCTGCTCTGCAGAGGGCTCTCGCTGTTTCCCTTTTATGAACAGTCACAGACTGTGTCTGTCAGCGTTGCTTGTCCTGTGGTACGTCTTCCTTGTGACTCACAATACGAGCTTCTCATCAAGGCAAGACAGACGTCTTAAATAAAGTGCCATCAGGCCCGCTCGCTTGCACAGTGGTAGCCCATTGTGCTGCCATACGGGTGAGCTGGGGATGGGTTTGTCCCTTTGGAATCCTTTTTAATTATCTTTAACATGATTCCAGCTTGAAATGATATTTCAATTGAAAAGAACTGGGGGACAATTACCTTCTTCCCCGTCTTTGTAAATATTCATGTGCTGATTTGTTCAGATGGGGAGCGGGGGTCGGGAGCGGGGATGGGAAGAATCTGACAATTTTAAGTGTAAACACTAAGACCTTGGATGGAGCAGACCTAGAACTGAAAGCCACTTACTTTCAAAGATGTGTTTTAGGGTTGGTTTTTTTGTCCTTCCTTCCTTTGAACTATTTTTAAGCAACAGAAGGTGAAGTGCAACTATTCTTTGACCGAATTCAACAAGTGCAAGGGCTGTAAAGATCTGTTGTGCTGCTGGGGAAGGCAGCCAAATGATGGAAACTGTCCTGTGAACAAAAATTAGCTGCTCCATTTCCCCCCTTTTTTTCCCCTCTCCCCCCACCCTTTTCTTCCTGTCTTCCAATACAGATCCTAATACTTAACACACTGTAGTGAAGAACCTGACCCATCAGTCCCTAAGGTCTTTGAAATTGGTTTGGGGATTCTAGTTTTGGTGACCAAATGGAGGTACCTGAACAAGGCTGCAGGTTTTGCCTCTCAAATTCTGCTTAACCCTTTCTCTTCTCTCTCCCCATTTACCCATCTCCTGCGTGAAACTGGGTGGTCCTTTCCAAGCGCAGCCCTGTGGTAGCCCTGTGGGCACTCTGAGCTGTGGGCTTCCCTCCAACAGATGCTGCTGATAGATGCTAAACTCCCTTGTGACCGTAACTTGGCGAGTTTGTGCCTGGTCTGAAGACCAAGGCATTAATTTGAATTCAGCTCTCTAGAGAAAGATGCTTTGTGCAATCGAACCCCTCCCAACCCTCTAGGAGCGACTTTAAGGCTTTTAATATCATGCTTTCTGAGTCCCATAGAGGCTGGGGAAAATAGAAATACTTTTAACAGTTAGGTTCTTGTTTAAAAAAAATCCAAAACACCAAACCCAAAATAATTAAAAAGATGGATACAGTCTGGTATAGACCTCTTGTTTATTCAGTATTATTTAATTTTGCAAATATTAGGTTTCTCTTTTCCATCATCGACACCCCTCCCGTGGGATGCAAGTTACCACTGATTTCATTCTTCTGAAGCCTCATTAATGTCACCAGTTGTTCACTTTGACTTATGGGCTTAAATTACCAGAGACTGGAACAAGTGTAAATATAGTTGGGCTGCCCTCAAAAAGCCTATCCACACTTAAAACTTCTGCAGTAAGCCAGAGCTGAGAAAGTCAGGAGGCTACAAATGTGGTTGGAGTATAAAGATAATTGCCTCAAAAAATCCTTGACAGACTAGACAGAACCCCAAGCATGCTGTAATGGTGCCAGTTACCATAGCAGAGCCAGACCAGAAGACGCACGGGTACTGGACGCAGAAGAAATACAGTGCTGAATGCCTAGCAAAAGCAAGGTAGATGGGTAATGGACAGCTCTTCATTCCCCATTGGTGTTGGCAGCACAAGGACTGTTGCTGCTGATGGGAACCCAGGGGTCTGCTTGTAATTACAGGAAGCATTCGTGGCCAAAGTGAGCAGGGGACAGCTAGGATGTGAGGTTCAGGTTAATGACAGAAAAAAATCACAGATTGGATGGGAATGGTGAGGGATGAGAGAGGCCCCTCGCCCCGTATTCCTGGAGTTGTTTCCCCAAGCAGAGAAAGCATGGTTAGAGCTCACCCAAGGGTGAGGGTGTAGCACCGCTGGTTTCTCAGGTTTTTTTGTGTTTTTTTTTTTTTTGTCTGGGCCAAAGAATATTTAATTAGATGCTGGGGAGATGCACTAGACCAAGAAACACGCACAACTTGCTGCCATTCTTTACGTTCTCCTTAGACGCAGTAGTTATAAAAGTGTCAACACGTGTTGCGGGCTGTTACGTTCTACGTCTTTTAAAGCTTCAAGCTGTAAAATAGAATGGAACTACTAATGAAAGGCACGCAAGTGACAGGGGTACTCCAGACTGTAGCATCACATGAGCTTCAAATAGGAGGAGGCCGAGTGCTTTTAAAGAAATACAGCAAGGGATAAAAATGGGTTGGACAAGGAGACCATCAATAACCTTGGCCTGAGCAACACGCTTGGAAATATTTCCTGAAGGTCCTAGTTTTACAAGAGGGTTTATAATACTGGTACCACAGTGTGATGATGATTTAGTAAGAAAAACACTGTATTTGTGGCATAATGAACATAGCCACAAGAGTTAAATAATTTCACATGTGGACACTAAGCTGTTAGTACAACAGTTAGGCGATAGAAGTTTCATCCTTGCTATTTCTCCTCTGAATAAGAGCTCTTTGGCAATTTAGATTAGCAACAGGATATAATAAACTCGTTAACGTGTCAAAAAATCTTGCGCTGGGAAAACCTGCACCGGCTGGTCTCTTCTCCCCAGTTTTGCCGTGCACTGCCCTGCGGCAGCTGGTGCTGCGAGCGGAGGCTGGAGGAGCAGCGCGGACGCGGCCGGGGCTGGCTTGGCGAGGCATCGCTTTCCTGTGTCATGAGTATGAAGCCAGCCAGACATGAAGATGTATGTTAACAGAGTGCTTACACAAGTGTAGGCACATAAAGAAACCAGGCTCTCAGCAGTGCAAACGTCCCGTATTTGCAGATAGGGCCAAGTATCGCGGACGTAAAAGGATGAAGGACAAACGGGATTTTTTTAGCGCAAAGTTTTCCGGGTAACAGATAATACGGATTTGTGCATCTATTTTTTATTTGTTTTAAAGGTTTGAAATTGCAAGCTGTTTGGGCAATTACAAATGACAAACGTTAATTAAAACCAAAACAAACCAATGACCAGCAAGAGGAGAAAGTTCCTTGATAGGGAACAAAAACATTTTTGTTGAGGCCTAATGGAAGTTTGAGCTTTGTCCTAAAGCTCTCTCTAGTCTGCAGTGCCTCTCGCTTATTGAATAAGTGAAATGAAGCCCTTGGCGAGAGCTAGTAAGTGTGGGACAAAGGGCAGCAGTGAAAAATGAACACAGTTTCAAACTGCAGAGAAACAGATGTGAATCTGCAGCAGAGCAAAGGAGGAAGGGAAGCCCATTACGGAGACCATACCAAGGGCAGAATTTAAAGCTGCAAAACATTTTGCTTACTGTGTTGCTAGCACCACGCAGTATTTTACAGACTCGTCCTCTTCATTATCTCTGACTCCAGGGTACAGAGAGGCCACTTCTCGAACAATGTCGAACATCTGAGGATTCTTGAGGAATATGCATCAAAAGACCTCAGGCAGGGCGGGGGGAAGGAGAAGGTGGGCGCTTATTAAGTCCTGCTAATGTTAGTGATGTATTGAGTGAAACATCATGAAAAATGAAAGCAAATCCTACTATAATCTTGACAGAACAAAAGGCTTTCAGTTAAAATAGAAAAATGCTAGGGCGGTATATATCAAACATAACTTTTATATTAAATGTGCATGTGGTAGAATATGGATCACATTAGAAGAAATGTTGTTTGGCTTTTTTCTTTGACAAGCACCTAAAGCTCTTGCTTGGGAAACATTTGGACAGTGCGCTGCTTTCCGTGGGTAAAATTAGATTTTCTGGTGTTTTGTAATTACGAGGGATTTGCCCATCTGCACTTGGAAGAGAAAAAATTTTGCTCATCAGTCATTAAGTACAAGGTTTACATGTCTAGCCTGAGTGAAAGTAGCTGTACTTCTCATTCATCTTTTCTTGACAGGATAAAACCAATATATTGAAGCAGTTCTTCTTCTTTCTAAAAATCCCACCTTTTACAACTACTTAATGGTATCAAATTTATCTGATGACTCAGTTTCTTTGAGCACAACTTCCCCAATTCTAATTACTGCAACCTTTTGTTCTAAGAATAATAAAATATAAGCCAGAGTTGGCACAGGAGCAAAGTGCCCCCTAGCAAAAGTCAAGTGCTTGCAAAGAAAATAAAACTGTCCGAGTTCCTCCTTGAAGTCCAGTAGCTCTTGCAACAGCAGTTGTTTCCTTTAATGCATTTCATTTGTCACGACTGGAAAAAAGTCCTTTAAAATACCTCTATCCTTAAAAGCGAACGTAGTCCTCTTTGGCTCATCCAGCCTGGTGCCGAAGTCGTCATCTTGGCAGCAAAGAGAATTCGTGTATTAGTTTAGGGCTCAAGCAACATAAACAAAACTCAAGTGGCTGGAGGGAAAAAAGGATCATTATGCGAGTGAAAAAAATTAAACATCTTAACAAATGCTACAGTCCTGTCTTATACCAGACTCTCTGTATGCCAAGTTACAAAAAAGTCATCCGACTTCAGCGGGGGGGAGAAAGGGAAACAGGGTTTATGTTTCGGTGTGCAGAAACGTAGTACAGTAAAAAAGTGGAAAGGATTTTTCTAAATAGGTTTTTTTCAGCTCTTCCCTCCCCCCCCGCCCCCCTTTATGTCTTTAGAACTGTTTTGCTTTAAATATAGCTGTGTCAAATGCAAATAAGGGTCAGAAAGGAAGTTTACATGCCTTATGATAGTGGGGAAAAACAAAATGAAACTCAAGCCAATTTCCTTATGGCTGTCCAAGGAGGGCATCGTCACATGTCGGGCTGTCTTCTGGAAAGAAACCATGACAGATTGGAGGGAAAAGATTTCTCTATCCATCTTGTTATGTCACCTCTTATAAATCAACGTATCTTAATTAATTACATTCTTTTCATACCAAGACTTTAAAATTGATGAGGGTGTGCTAGTGTGTATTTATTGCTCATTAGCTGCATGACTCTACAGAGTTTCTGTACTTTATTCCCACATGCTTAAAAACTCCCCGGCATACTGTGGACATCTCATTTTACTTACTGTATGGATAATTGTCTCAGTCACGGTGACTTTAATGTGTTACTATCCTGCAGCAGACATAGGAGATGCATAAAATTATTCTCTGTGTGTGCCTGCATTTTTACCTGTCACATGCGTGCACATAAATATCTGTACTGAACTGAGTGTGCACAGGGACCTTGGATTAATTCCACTTAGGAACAGCAGCGTATTTGGAAGATCACAGATACATGTATTTGGATTGCTTTTCTAATTTCTAAATTAAATATGAAGTCAGCAGCCAGAGGGTTAATTCTGTATGATATCAGCAATAGCTGTTCCTTAGACAACCCCACAATGCAGAAGGTCACATACTAAATATTTCTGTCTATCATTCTGACGTGCCAAAATTTACTTGAAAAAGGAGTGGAAATGAAGCTGAAATGGGTCTTTCACTTAGCTAATAACTAGGCATGTTTGATAGGAGCTGCAGTCTGAACTACAGAGATCGATCTGAGCAAATGCAACAAGGTAAAGTTTTAAGAGCAGCAATCTGAAATGAGTTCGGCTGGTGACAGCGGAACAGCAGTATTGAAGGCTGTGGGTACAGATCAGTGCAGATATCTGGGCAGACCATGCTCGTCCCGTCCCATTATCCTGCCAGTCGTTTGAAGCACGCTAGCCATTCCTGCCAGAGCCGCAAAGGAAATGGTGAGGGGAAGAGGACAACATGGAGAGTTTCCCAGACTGCAGCTAGCATAGGGAGATAGCAACCAGATGGAAACTGTCAGTAAGAGTGGGGATATTGCTACTGCTGTTTGAAAATGGACAGAGTAAGGAATGACGGGAAAGAGAGGGGGAAGAGGCTGAGTGAAAGATGGATTACGCTGAAGAGCGGCGGAGGAGATAAAGAAAAAATAAGTGGGGAAGGGGTGTGTGAGTGGATCTGGGTTAGAGAAGCCTGGCTCCACAGTCCGCTGACACACAAGAACTTTGTTGCTGAAAAAACAACCGAGTTTAAAAATTTGCTTTAAATTTACCCAGGGACAAAACGGAGATCGTTCAGCATCGGCATTAAAATCCAGACGGATCTGGTCTCCAAAATACTTAGTAAATAGGGCAATTGCTTGGGCTGAAGGTGCAGGTTCCAGGTTTGGATTTCTGTCTGCCTAATGAAGCTGGAATTTAAACCTGGGTCTCCCTCAGCCTGTCCCCTGCCTGAAAACAACCCCACGTGGGCAGATGTAACGCCTCTGGGGCAATAAGCACCAGTTCCCTGGCAGAGGGAGGGCGCTGGGGAGAGCAACTTATATTGCAGCCTGGCAGTACAGCCTTTACCTGCTATGTAAGTTAAAATTCTCATTCTCTCCCAGGCAAGGTTCCCTACCTATCACATTTTTAGCTATTTTGAAGCGGAGCTGTGGTTTGAATGAGACACTGAGAAAACTTAGACAAAAGTTCCTGCCAGGTGTACCCAAGACTTTCTCTTCATTCTTGGAGCTCAGACATGAAGAGTGGCCCCAAGCAAGTAACTATTAAGTCAAGTCAGTTTGACAAAACCAGCAATGCTTCCTCTGTTAAGGGATCCTCACTTAGGGGGGAGGAGGAGGAGGACAGCAATGGAGGAGAGTCAGGTCACTTCCTAGTCAAGACTGAATTCAGATCTCAGTCCGATTCACTCACCTGTTCATTACCTGTGAGTGTTCCCCAAGTGCTGCTATTCTGTGCAGAAAGATGGCTCCTCTCACGCTGCTCCCAGCTCCGAGACCCTCACAACAGCGCGGATGCCGCAGTGCCCCGAGCGGGCTCCTGACAGGGCAGGGCGCGTCTCGTCAATTTCTGGGCTTTGCAGTCAGGGATGAAGCTCCATGTTTCTACCAAAGATGCATCTCTTGGATGCTATCAAACATTATTTAAGATACAAGAGAGCGTGGGAGACCAAGTGCTTTAGAACGCGAGTCAAAGGCGCGTGAATCTGCGCTAAAAGCCCTGCGGGAGAAGTACGGCTTCAGTGCTTCTTGCTGGGAGCTGAAGCCCTGGGACCCTTATCAGCCCAGACTTAGAATTTGTTTTGTTCAAACAGAGAATTTCTACATCAAGAGCCAGTAAATGGCCTGATAGTGAAAAACAAACATCTGGTCCTCAAGAGAAAAGAGGAGTCATCCCTAATTTAGCTTTTAATAATAATAATTCCTTGTTCTATTAATTGATGCTCTGCAATTTGTAAAATCTGCTACCTATTCCATCTCATGATTTAAGATGCCTGACAAATGAATATTTTGCAAACCACTAAAGCACCTTGGCATTTTATATTTTTGCTGCAAAATACAAAAATATGCTTTAATAATTTGTTTACAAGAGCTTTTATTTCTTACATTGTATGCTTTAGTCTTTGCACTTTTAGGATGAGTTGCTGTAGCTGTGGTTTAAGAATGTGCTTAGCTTGGTCCTTAGGAGGAGTTCCCCTTAAATGGTATCTATGGGGCTACAAACTGGCGAAAAATTAGGAACGCTCATAAGCATTTTCCAGATTGGGACCTCAGTTTCCTTAAGAAACAAATGCTGGTAAAAGATGGTTTGTACTTATACCCGCTCTTTTTAGGATAGGAGATATTTTTATTGTACTACTGGATTATTTTTTTTTGGATACACCTTTGTATGCAGAATTCTTCAGTTACTGGCAATTTCTTTCAATGATGTCAAAATAAAGACTGAAATAAGAACAGTCGAGTTTGGGCGTATCCAGTACAACTCGCACTCTGGTGTCGTGAGTTTGTTTTGACTCTGCTTCAGCGGAGAGCTCAGCCTGGCCTCGCAACTTGCTCGTGGTATTTACTTTATCCAAACTTGTCCCGTTCAGCAGCATAATACAATTTATGTATTCTTAGTATAACTGAAAATATTTTCCATGTGTTATAACAGTGACTCTTCAACTACAGTATAGGTCATTCAGATACGAACGTGTTAGGGATGCCAAGATCTCCACGTTGTCTGTAAACATTATTCCTGAGAGGCAGAGAAATCAAGGCTACTCTCTAGCTGTGCTTCCTGTCTTGTTTGTTGACATGAATGATGTTCAGTACCAAGGCAGATCGATGCGTTTTTAGGTGATCTCACGCCGAGTGAGACTCCTAACTGCAGTTCTCTGGGTCTGGAAGTTCTTGTAAAGCAGTTTTAACTGGACCTCTCGCAGCTAATGGTGGTGCCCCGCTCTCCGTGCTAAACAGAGCGATCCGGG